>JANHGN010014232.1:182021-222440 GCA_024605025.1 Megaceryle maxima
TCTCCTCCCTTTCTCTTCTTCTCCTTTACTTTAATCTCTTTTCCCTTTTCCCCTTTCTTCCTTTCTTTTTCCCTTTTCCCCCTTTTTTATATTCTTCCACCCCCCCCCCCCCTTTTTTTTTTCCTTTTTAAAAATTAAATCTTGGGTAGGTATTTGTGACTAGACGATATGAACCCTGAAACTCAAGGGTGTTTGTCTCCTCAGCAACACAACAGGGGGTGAATTTTAAATGCAATTATCTTCAGGTGTATTATAATGTAATATTTGCACGCTCTCTTTATAAAACAGGCTCATAGGGCATTTTCCCAACTGCTTTCCCTCTCTCTCCGCTTGCCCTACAGCTTATTTATGTTGATGTTTTCTTCTGTGAGTTTCTGGTTTCATTACATAGCCTGTTGTTAATAGTAAGATGTGATACAGTAAGGTAACATGTAGAGCCACCAGAGAAGGTGGCTGCAGCAATTGACTCCATAATAAACTGTATAATCTGATTGTAAAGAGTAACTTGGAGAACTGAAACTGGACAGCAAAATTTCTGTGCTGAATCAGCTCATAACTAAGACCATCAGCACTTCAAATGTAAGGTCCAGCTTTGAGTTCATCAGTTTTAGATTGTTACAAATTCACGACTGTTAAATGAATCCTAATTTACCCTGGAGCATACTGGAAAAGGATGGTGTCTGCAGCGCACATGTGAACGGGAGAGAGATGTTCAGAAGAAGAAGCAGGACTCCCTGAGCTGAATAAACATTGGTTGTGTTGTGCTTTTAGACTAAGATAAATAGCATTGTAGCTGGCATAGCTTGTGCCCTGAAAAATGCCATCTGGCTTAAAAACTCTGACTTGTTTAGTGACACTGAGAGTATTCAGAAGTGAGAAGTCTAAAAATGAGGAGAATTGCTAAAACTGACTGGAATCAAGACTGTACTAGCTGTGCCCTCTAATGCATCATTCATTGTCATCAACTGGGCATTGTCATTGAGATTTTCTCTCTGGAGGGAGTGAGCTACAATAGGCTGTGACTGACACTAAGTTAATATTCAGCAGTGTACATAAAAGATGGGGATTTTGACAGTGTTTAATTCTGTTTTAGCTTTGCTCCCACTGAAACAGCCTCCTTTAGAGGGTAGATAGGTGCTTTGGCTGCTGCTATAACCCTTACAACTCATTAGCAGCACTGGGATGCCAGACTGAGGGGAGGATTCCTTTCCCTTTATCTTCGTTAGACTCCCAATGTGAGAGCAATTTATTGTGCCCTTGGACAGGATAGCAGGGATTTGAAGCCATATTTCACCATGAATCCTCACTTACTCAAAATTCCCATTCAAACTTGAGAGGTTTCCTCGAGTGAAAAAAACCCTGTAGCATCAGGTCTGTTATTTTTAGTGGCAGAAATACAAGAAGCTGCACGCCTGAACTTTGTTTCTGACAGGTTAAATGCCTGTGTTTCATCTTTAAAACAAACTTTATAATAGCATTACAAAAAAAAATAATTCTCCATGTTTAGTGAGGCTGCAAATCAAGGGTATATTATACAGTGTTAATGAGGAAAGAAATCTAGCAACTCTGTTGGAGGGGAAAAAAAGAAGTTTATTTCATTAACTTTGTCTTTACTGTAAGGCTATGGAAGAATTAGATAGAAAAGCTATAGACTGTATAAAAAGATTTTGCTGTGAGTATTTGCCTATCAATTGGATCTGTAAGGAGTCACAAAGACCTTGAGAAAACCAATAAGAAAATACAGGAGAGAAATGTGAAAGTGTGCTCCAGGGACTGATGGTTGTCTCTTCAACCCTACTGAACGGCAAAGAAATTCCTCAAGATTTCAGCCACCTTCATCTGAGAGACCTCCACTGACCTGCTTGTGCTTAGTCCCTGAGAGATGGAGAATGCTATCCATACCATTTTAAATTCCCAGGACACCTGGAGCTATGAAGAGGCCTCTCGAGCAAGGGACCAGCACATGTTTTATGTTGTGGTTAGTTGGCATTGCTCTGTGTGAGTCTTGCCTCCCACCTCATTGCAAAGCTTCCCCAAATGCACAGACTTGCTTGTATTGGGCCTTACGTGACAGGAATAACAACACATCAATACATTTGTGGGCAAATGAATCAAACCAGCCAGACTTCAGCAGGACTAAAATTACTCCCAGCAAAATTGCTTCAGGAGCCTGTACCTGTAGAGTGTGATGCTTTCTTCCTTGCAGGAAAGGAAAGCTTCACATAAAACAAAGATTTTGATGAAATTTGGTCATTGTTCACCTTGCATGTGAACCCATCTCTTCCCTCTCTTCAGTGCCTCTTTCCCAGTTGTAGCTCTGGCAGGTTTCTGAATGGAGGACTTCCTTGAACCTTTCTCTGGCTCTCCTCTTGGCCCTTAGGAGCTTCTTGAGTCCCTTCCCTGTAGTCTGAGAAATGCTATTTTAGGGCTGTCTCGGTGCAGCACTTGCGTGCATCTCAGTATAGCAAGATGCAAGCTCAAGGGTAGGCAGGAGCCTGGCTTGGTGCAGAGCCATTTACCACACTGCTCTAGCCAGCCTTAGAACACTCCTGAAGATGATTCAGGTATCACTGTGTGGCAATCTCAGAAATGAAGACAGGTCTTTCAAGGTTGGTAGACTTCAATCATTTGTATATGAAAATGGAGACTGCTGAAGACCAAAGCAACTAATTATCTGTCCGTGTACTGGAACCCAAGCTGCTTATTCTTTAGTAATTTGAATTTGATGGGAATAAAATGGATTTTTGCAAAACAAATACAAGTGAAGAGAAAAATGCTGATTAGTTCAGGCAAGCTGCATATGAAGAATGAATGTATCTTCCTTTAATATTATCTCCCTGTCTCCTCCTCTCTTCTGTCTCACTATCTTTTTTTTAACCCTACTTGCCAAAGCATGGAATCCAGCAGTGTTATCAGGGTCCCACTACTTTACATGTACAGCTTCCAGCTCCTGTTTTCTCTCTGCTGTACGCAGGGGTGGCCTCATGCTTTCTGCAGGCTGAACTGTAATAAATTCCCATTCAGCAGGTGATGAGGAGGCAGAGATCTTGTTTGTAGGTTATGGAGCAGTCTCTTGGCAGGTTGGTGAACATGGGCATCCACCAGAAGTGCGTGGATTAAGCTGAACAGGAACCTGGAAGCCGTGCCTGTGCTCCATGCCCACCAGGCAGTGTGCAGTTAGATCTAACTGCCGAGGATCTGGGTTCAAAATAAGAGTCATGTGCATCAATGAAGAAAAAGATTGGCTGGCTGCGGTACAGCGCACAGATGGCTGTAGTAAAGAAGCCACCTGCCGAGACAGGCTGGACTAACTAAAGGCTGCCTCCTTCCTCACCAGAAAGATCAAAGTCAAGTGTGGGAGAGAAAGAAGCAGCTATCAAGAAGTGGGTGTAATGCACAGTGGGAGTTCAGTGAAAGGCAGGACTGACCTGAGGAAAAATGTGGGTTTTTTGTGGGAAACATGCTTTGGAAGAACCTGTCTTGATATTTTAATGAATCCATTTTCAGTATATTTTAAAACCTTCTCTTGGCTGCTTTTGACTACAGATTTCAGGAAACTAAGGATTTGGTTCTGGACCAGTAAAACACTATCTACATTCTCATATTAGTAGAAGGAAATCGCAGAAAAGAAAAATTATTAAAATCTATGAAGCAGCAATGGTTTGTTTCTACCTACCATTAGAGTTACAAGACATGAGGCAAGATTTGAAGTCTGTGCACTGAACAAGGATGTGACCCACAGATAAGAAAGAACTTCATGAAATAGAAATGCATAATGCCAGGACATAGAGAGGAAAAAGGTTTTCAGGGTGGACTACCACTGTCACCAAGGGTGGCAATGCTGTAACACGGGTGCTACTGCAAAGCACAAGTATTCTCCTCGATGGCAAAAGTTGACCAAGAGGGACTGACTATTAAAGAAATATTATTTGTGAAGGAAAAAATTTAGTTTCAGACACTGCAGTTTTCATCTTCATTAAAGTTTGTTTAGAGCATTTTGAGGTGACAGAAGAACACAAGAAAATTCAAAAGGAATGGCCTCAAAGGGCAAAGATGACACGAAACTGTGTCAGAGAATAAGGCAGATGTGTCAAGATGTACAAAGTATGACTTTTTTGGAAGCTCCTTGTCCTTTCCTGTCAATGACTATGGCAAAAAAATGGAGAACACCTGAAACAATGACTTTAGCCTAAAGCAGTGAATCAGGAAAAGCCAAGGTGGTGCACGGTGGTTTTTCTGCTTGAACTGACAATACAGAGAGAAAAAGATTTCTTTAGAGAGTGACAAAAATCACTGTCCAATCTGTGCTGCTATTTTTTTTAGGCTCCTTTCTCATCTAAGTTCTTGCTGCGTGGAGAGGGAAATGGAGTCCCTGAATATTTGTGTAAAGCAGCTAGATGGAGGAATGTTGTGACAGGCTACCTATAGTGGGCTTGATGTACTTTCTCTAGTGATGATTTTTTTCACTAAATAGGGTAAGTTAAGTGATTTCTCCTTCCCTTTCCATAGATATTGCTACATAACCTCCTGACACAGAGGTTATTTTTCCTCCAAGTTTGTGTAATACTCCTGAAAAGCACCAATGGAAATAACTCGCAAATACCAGAGGAAATACTCCAAAATCTGTAAAAGTTTTACACCCCTCTCTTGTCCAAAGCACCCCACTTCATGATCTGCAGTGTGTCAGCTCGGCTCAATGGGAAGACCCCAAGGGCTTGTGCTTTGCATGTGGTTTTGCTCTCCACATCCAGGTGAAAGCCAGTTGTCCCTGGCAAATGTTTTAGAATCTATGCAACAGAGATTGCAACTGGCTGTGGTAGAAGAGGATGAGCAACTGCTTGTCCCCAGTTAACTGCTTGTCCTTCTTCACCAGAGAGGTAACAGATCCCCTGAAACCAGCTAAGTGGGACTTCTTTTGCAAGTCCTATTAAAAGTCCTATTAAAATGCTTTGTGACTTGGTAGAGGGTCAGGAGGAGAAAGAGCACTCTCATATGTGCTCTAAATGCAAAAGCTCATTGAAAGAAATATCTAGACATGAACCCTGGACAGGAAAATATAATCTGGGAGGATTGTGATACTCAAGCAGGCTGAATTTGCATAAGCAGACTGCAGGAAGACAGAGCCAGCCGTAAATACGTACCAGGTTGCTTGTCATGATAAATGAAGGTGTCCTCCATTGTCAGAGGGATACTAGAAGTAAGTAGCACACCCCATCTCACCATTCCTGAAACAGAAAGGGAGTGTTTTCCAGACAAAACCACTGTAGTATATGTCCACAGCCATTTGAAAACTGTACTGAAATAATCATTGATGTCAATAAGCAAGTCATATACGTAGTGAACTTTGGTTGTTAGTCTGGTTCTCTTCTATATTTTCATCAAGGTCCTGGCTGCTAGAATTGAGTTTATTTTATAGATTTTGTAGGTTGTACCAACCAGAAGGGACCACAGGGGCTTTGCAGAAAACGATCTGAATTCTTTATGAATTTAGGAACTGTTTGGCAATCAATAAGGTCAAGTCTTTAAATACTCGTGCAACAGTACACTTTGGGTGGAAAAATCCAAAAGCGCAATGCTGAAACTGGGACTAATTAGTTGACAGTATTAGTTGACCGAGCCTACAGGTCTTCCATCACAAAGTAAATATGAGTTGGCATTCTATCTTCTGTGGTGCTGTGGGGGCCTTATTGCAGTTTTCCAAGACAGGTAATAGATCTCAACCAGAGAGTCCAGATGGGAATGACAAGAGGTTTTCTTTATTGTTGTTTTCTTGCTTACAAAATGTTAAATACTGGAAGAACTAGTGTACTTTAGGAAAGAGGAAACTGAGGGTTTACATCATCTTTGAATAGATAACATATTTGAAAGGTTCCACAGAGAAAAAAATACTCCTTATGCTCACTGGCTCTGAAAAGATAGAATAGACTTAAAGTTCCTAAGTATGCCCGCAGCCAGAGATACTTAAATTACACCTCAGAAAACTTTTCTAATACTATGTAGTTAAGTACTATGCCTAGAGAAGTTAACTGCTGGACTTTAAGGACAGCTTAGCTAAATACCTGTTAAAAATAGTTTATGTATAGCTTACCCTGCTTTGGAATGAACCAAGTAACTTCTTGGGTTCCTTGCCAAACAGATCTTTAAGTGATCAGGAGAAAGACAGTCTTGTCCCCGTGAAGGCTTGTAGTTAGGAGAGCACAAAGAGATCTAAGGCATGGACTGCTCTACAGCCATGTCACCTTGTTTGCACGGCTGGAGGCAACTGCTTTAATGAACGATGCTCATGTCAGCATGCTTGTGACACATAGGGGAGTAGAAAAGAAGAATAGAAAAGGGGATGAATGGGGAAGCTTCAAAAATGGTATAAGTGGGGGCAGAGTTTCCCCCACAGATGACTTAACATTGCCAAATTAAAGTTAAGAAAGCCAACAAGATGTGTGGATGCATAGCTAAGGGCCACAGATTGACCCTTGAGGAAGTGGGGGAGAAATGAGGGGCCCAGCTTTCAAACCAGTGCATGGGAAGGACTTTCGTAAATCCTGTCAAGAAATAAGAGGATTTGAAGTTGTGTGACTGTATCTCCTGAGAACCACTTGAAAACCCCCTTCTATAGTCTGATGGAGAAACTTAAAGCACCTGCATAAAACTGAAGTATGCAACTTGCATGCACTAGAGTTGGGGTGATTAAATACAGGCTCCCACAGTCCTTCTCTCTGTGGAGAGGATCTTGATGCTTGTCAATACTTTCAGAAGAACATAGATAAAAAATGAAAGAGAAAATCCTGTCTTCAAGACCTGTACAGGGACTCCTGTATTTGAACTTGTAGGCTGGTGCATATTCCTTTTCTATTGTTCCCACTATTTATGTAGACACTGTATACCCTGCAAATGTCCTCCCTGGACTAATGGAATTAGATAATATCATGCACTTTTGTAAATAAATGTTCTTGCTGAATGAGGCTCCTTCTTCCAGGGAGGAAGGATGGACCTTCTGCAGCTCAGCCCCACAAACC
This sequence comes from Megaceryle maxima, assembly GCA_024605025.1. NCBI lineage: Eukaryota > Metazoa > Chordata > Aves > Coraciiformes > Cerylidae > Megaceryle > Megaceryle maxima. The sequence goes on from JANHGN010014232.1 coordinate 189,035, forward strand.
TGTACCACCAGTGCTGTGCAAGGGACTAGCAGAAAGGATAAAGGATGTTCTTTGTATCTAATCTTCATCCCCAAACTTTCAATTATTGTGAATTTGTGTTTTCAGCTTTGCTTACAGTGGCTGGACCACTCATTTTGAGTCATCATTCAGTCACAATTTTTACCTTTCTATTTGTACCTTTCTAACATTGACCTTATCTCACTGACTCAAGTCTCCCCAGTTCAGTCAACGGCAGAGTGACTCTGTGTTACAGAGAAGGAGGAAAAGACTTTCCAAGTGTGGCTGAGATGCTAGAGTTAACTCTTACCATCCTAAGGCAGCCCCTTCCATTCCTGTAAGTATCTATCTAGAGAGAACTTACTGAACAGCAACTGGATGCATGAAATTAGCTGAATGAAGCTGATCCTTTGGGTACACAAAAAAAAAAGATGATGTAGAGAATCAGGGAGGAGCTCTAAAAATTAGAGGCAAAAACTTGACTCAGTTGGAAACCAGTGGAAATTGTCATTGATTTTGATGGTGACATCATTTCACAGTAATCCTTATGTTTTGGCACAAATTGGTTAAGATGCATTAACTTCACAGGAGCCGTGTTGGGTGTTCAGGAGAACACGGTTTTATAAATCTGGAGATTCATGAAATGATGTGTTTCACTATGTGGGTTGCTAAGTTGTTAACTGAAATGTGCTATGAGTACAATCTGTAAAGCTAATCTAAAGTAATAAAGTTAATGTGCTCTTAGAGCAACCTGAGGATTTGAAGTCAATGCAATTCTTGAATGATGAGAATAATTTTGATAGGTATAAAATAGTTTATAAAAGCTCACTGCAGCCCACTGTAGAGGACCATCTTACTACTTTTTGCAGTGGAAATGAAATCTTTGCCGTGGTGTGAACTTTGGGTTGATCAAGCTTCAATCTATTCACAAATACAACTTACTGTTATTACTACAGTTTATTATTTTTATAGCACTAGCAATGTTCTTAGTAATTTGCAAGTAGATATTAATACAAAAGCTGTTCCCCAAAGGAAGTGTAATATACACCTTTTGTTAGATTAAAGAACATCATATACGTTATGTAGCATACAGCATCCTGAGCAGGTACACGCTCTAGTAATGACCATAGATCCTGCATGGATGTGAAAGGGAGCAAATCATTACTGTTTCCTGTACTGCTGTATTGTTTAGACTTCCTAGTATGTGTTTTCCAAACTATTTGACTGTACTGGCTGTATATCATGTAGTGGTCCCATTGTGGTCCTTCAGGGACTTGGGGAAAGGAGGAAAACTGATGGGTTTGCCTGTTAACTCAAACTGTGCCAAGCTGGCTTAAGTCTTGATGCTGTAAATGGACTTCAGCTAAGAAATGTGGTGATAAAAACTTTTGCCTTATCTTCAGAAAAAGTTTGGCCCAAGTCATGGGCACTTTCCAGGGGCAATGCAGGTGAAGGGAATAGAGACATTCATGCTGTTTGAGGTGGACATCAAATAGGTTTAATGCATAGAAAGAGTAATTCTTGTATTCCCCTTTCTGCTGGGAAATCAAAACAAGTTCTGATTCTGATAATGGAATCTCTTAGAAATCGGGCTCAGCTTATCTGCTCTTTTCATGTACACCCCGTGCAGACACCAGCAAGGTGTGGGGATAATGGCTTTGTCATCATGTTTACTACTGTGCAGAGGTAGATATGAGCTGAAGCCTCAGAAAATTAAAAGGCTGATAAAACATTAGCAAACCTTCATACCACTGAACTAGTTTTTCTCCGTAAGCATTGTCCTTCTCCTTTTCAAGTCAGACAACTCTGCTGAATGAAACAGGCTAGGAAACAAAACCCAAGTGCATATTGTTGCCAGAGTAAAGGCAGGCTCTGTTGCTGCATCCCCACTCTGTTGCTGTGGCAGGTGAAAATTGTTTCTTAGGGTGACTTGAATTGTCATGTCGATCTAGCTTCTTTTGTCTTGCACTGGCTTTATTTGGCCTCTTTCTATTCCACTTAGATTTTGGTTTCATTTTATTTTACTTGCTGACTCTCTGCAATGCACATCTGTTTAGAGGGACAGGTGAAATGAAAACAAGTAAATTAACGGGTTGGTTTGCAGCAAAAGATTGAATATGATGCTTAGACAGACATCTCCTCAGGTCTTTCTTTTTTTGCCTAGATGTAAAAGCTCCTGCATCCTTTTCCCTTCCATTACAGGGATGCTGAATTAGCCTGTAAATTGAACTGAGGCTGTTTCTGTAAAATCTGTGACAAAAGTTTAAAGTTCTAAACAAATTCAGAGTACATTCCCAGCTGTGGGTTTTTTCTCTCTATGTATTTTGTGGACAGTCCTTTTGGAAAGAATGCTTGCTGCAGAGTCTAATCTGAAAAGAAAATTTTAGAGTTGGTGCAAAAACAAATAGTAAAAAATAGCAAATCAAGCAAATTTTGCATTTAAAATTGTAAAGTATTAGAAACAGAAATTAATTTCTGAAAGTTTTCTTTGGGAAAACAGGAAATTACCATGCGAGCAATAGATGTTTATGGATTGTTATTTATGGATAAAGTTTTTGCAGTTACAAGGAGCTCAATAAGCACCATTTACTAAGTACATACAGGCCGAGTAGTTAAAGTAGAAATGTTAATGTTCGAACAAGAAGGGAGATATTTGACAAATTATTCACAGTCTGGGTAAGAAGGATCTGCTTTATTTTTATATCATTGTGATCTTTTAGTCTGACCTCCTTTATAACACAGAAGAGGAGACTTAGATTAATTAATTCTTAATTGAAGCAGAGTAGAGCTTTTGGAAAGATGTCATGTCCTGCTTTCGAAATGAACATGATGGGGAGGTCCCAACATAAAATGCGACAAAGGGCTTCAGTGGTTGGTTGTCATCTTTGTTAGATTTGTGCCTTATTTTAACCTGATTTTCTCTGGCTTTGGTGTTACTCTGTTGTACCTCAGTTTGTAATTATTTGTTACACTGAAGAACCTATTATTAATAATTTTTCCTTTATGGAGGTATTCCAGTTATTTCACCCTGTGTTTTGCTGTCTCTTAATTTTGCAAATGGAGCAGATGCCAGCATGACTCACTTTGTGATAAATAATTTCTATATTCATTGCTGAAGCTATTTCATTAGGGAAGAATCTTTATAATAATCTGCACTTGCTTAATACATAATACATATTTTGTGTTTAAACTTAGGAAATACAGTACTCACAAATGGAAGTCCAGCAACAAAAGGAAAACACAGCATAAAGTTACAAATTTAGTCTAACGTACAGGGAGTAGTTATGATGGAAACACAAAATAGGTAATTAGTTAAATGTTATTGAGCTGGAGAGGAAAGAAAGTAGCAAACATAAATCTAGAGTAAGACACCAGCTTTAAGATGTCAGTCACACTTTTGCTTTACTTCCCCCAGCAAAGGGTCTTCCTCAAATATGGTTTTCTCTCTCAGCTAATTCTTCATGAATCCCCAGCAGAGCCAGCCAGGGCAATGGAAGGATTCCCCTGTGGCACTGGCCTTGACAGCAGCTCCTGAATGCCCTGGCACCTCCCAGCATGCCCCAGTCAGAAACTGTAGGATGCTCTCAGCTAGTTAAGTATAAAAGCCCTAACTTAGTATCTGAGTAGGAGATCTAAAGGTAGTAAAATGCCCCTTTGAGTGGACAGATGGTAATTTCAACAACTAAAGCCAAGTGCTGAGCTGTGTTAGCTTTCCGGGTTGATTTATTAGGTGATATTTTTTGTCATACCAAATTATCTTTACAATGAATCCAAGCCTTTAGTTCTTATTTTGTATAGGCATTACCAGCTCCCCCCTGCCTCCCAACAAAGTGCATATAGTTTACTTTTTAAAAAACACTGCAATCTCTATTCAATAATTTCAGTCTTTTGTAGACCATCACGTCCTGCACCTTTTCCATTAATTTGAAATTTGGTGTTAATGGAGGAAAAAGCCTTCACTGTTTTTTATTTCTGCACATTTTTAAGCTCAATTTAAAAGCCACACTTGGTAAGTTACATTATAATGTTCTGATTTATTTTTTTCACTGATAAGTTTAATCAGTCTTTTTTCTAAGCCATGGGAGAACTAAAATGGAATTTTTTTGTCTCTCTTGAGTAGAAATGTTCTGATGTAGATCTCCAAGACAGTGAAAAGCCTTCACCATTGTTTACAGACCGTGTGCTGCCTTTAGGTGATTCCCGTCTTCTTCCCTTAGATGGTGCTAATATGGTACAAAAAGCACAGCCAGACTGCAGTGTCTTTGAAAGAACATGAAGTTCACTAAAGGCTTGTTTGGATTCTACGAGCAATTTCTTTCCTTCTCTCTGTGCTACAGTGCTGCCTTATTTGCACTTATTCAAGCTCCAGAATGACACTATGTATACGTATGAAATTTGGTAAACAATTACATCTGATGACTATATGTTCATTTTGGAAAAAGAGAGGAACAAATGTTGTCTGTATCTGAGCTGCAAAACAAACCAGACTTTTCATCAGCTTCGTGCTCTCAGAGGGAAGGCTTGCTGCTAGCCTCTGAGCTCTGGGAAAATGGACTCATCGATATCCAGTGTAATTTGCCATTAATTAGGGGCCTCTCCAAACAACTTTTTCTTTAGTTATCAATTATTCCTGTGCAAAGATGCATGGAGGAATTTTCTTACTAGAAAATCAGGGAAAAGTGAATCTCTAGCAATTTTCCTTCTTGGTGCAAGTGCCAGGGAGCTGTGGACCATCTTGGGTAACCATCTTTATATTTTTTCCTTGAATGTAATTCTGAGCAGCCAGCAGTAGAAGAGCATTTGTTCTATGAAATTGTAGTATAGAGTAGGGTGAAGCCCTGGAATGACATTTTGCCACCTGAGTATTTTACCCTTTCTCAGGGGAATTTAAAATACAGGCTGTATATTTTACTGTTTCACACATCCAGTGTAAAGGTGAAGACTTCCAGAAGTGTTTTCATGCCCTAGCAACTGGCATCAGCAACATCTGCAAGACAAGTGGCAGTTCATCAGAGGCAACTCAGCCTGCCCTTACATTTGACAGCAAAATCATCATTTCCTTCTTCCCCCCCTCCCACTCTCATCCCTCCTGGTTCACCATTTCTTGGCTCTTGCAGGCAATGAGAGTTTTCAGTCTGCCTGGTCAGTTGGAATGTCTGTTCAGTACATGGTTGATCATGAAGGGACACAGGGCTTGGGAGGACAGGAGTGCCATGGGTCTAGGTCACGGCGCCCTGGAAAGCTGAGTGCTCAGAGGAAACATGCCCAGTGTCCCACCTGTTACACTTGGGGATTCTGCACTTCACTTTCAGCAGCAGTATAATTAACCAAGTTCACCTAAAATACAAGGATGAGAGAGACTTCACTGTTTATCATATCTAGTTAGTTTGATTTAAACCCTCTAGGTTAGCCCAGTAGTGGATCTGTTTCTCTCTTGACCCTTCACTCATATTAATTATTGATTTTCCCTGAAGGTCATCAAGGTAGTTACCACATGCCACTTTGTTTTATCCTTTCTAGAAGAAACTTGGAACGAACTTTTAGGACATTATGAAATCAAGGATCACTCCAATCAAACACAGCCTACACTTTTTGTTGCCTTTGAGTTAAAAGTTTAAAGTGCAGTCCTGATTAGAGTGCCTCTGTGATGGCTAATGTATGGCAGGTCCCGCGTTTCTACAGCCCATTTACCTCCCATGTCTCACTTTGACAGGCCAAAGTACACTTACATTGGTGTCTTTGAGTTTAGCCATCCTGCTCAGGGATGAATCCGTTGTCTGTCTTCACTTTTTTTCTATTGAAGAACCAATTTACAGTGCTTGTAGCAACGAGACCTAAAATCTAAACATCAAAGTTTTGCTTTACCCTTCCATTACCTAATCTTAGCTTTTAGATGAAATCGGTGACATGGATGGTTTTATAGAAAGATGTAAAATTAAGCTTTTCTCTGGTGAAGGTTGTGACATTCAAGCTTTGTGAAGATTCATTTTTGCTGCCTTCCCAGCTCGGTGGTCCTACCACAGCACAAGGCTAATACTTAGGCACAGATGTATATTAAAAGAATTTTACTAGTTTCCAAAGACAAGGCCACAAAATTAAAAAAAAAAAAAAGAGAGAGAGAGAGAGAGAGAATCAGGGGTGCTTGTGCAATGTTGTGTCTCTGATGATGAGATTTTAATTAAATAAGCATATTCTATGTTGACATTGAGCCCCAGCCTCATTCAGTGCACACGATGGACAGAGATCAGTTAATGAACAGATGTTCAGTTCTGGTTTTCCTCAGCGTGTGGCATTGGGCCCTATTTGTCAGGTTTCCCACACTGTTGTCTGTTGAAAATCTCTAATTTTCTCTTGAGTTATTATGTGGCACTTGTCACAGCATTAGGGCAAATCCCAGTTACATGTCCAGCAAATGAGCTTGTTCAGTTTGTTGGACCGTAGATTGTTTATTTCAGAAATGCCTGGAAAGATACCTAATTTCTGATGTTGCTCTTCATTCATCAACTGTTCCCTCACAATCCTTTTATTCAGAAATTGCATTAGATTCTCTTTTTGCTCCTTGTGCTATTGTAAGTTGATGTTCTTTCTATGAAAAGCCATATTAGCATTTTTTTCAAGTTGTCATTTAACAGAAGAGCCAATCTACTGCAGGGTTGTCTGGGTTTCCATCTTGCCTTTAGGTCATAACTTAGGTGATGAAGATGATGTCATTTAACTGAAATGATTATTTTTTATCTACTGTAAATACTTCTAAGGTGCTGCTTTCATATTCATTCAGCCATTCAGAGAAGCTGGATTTTGTTGGAGTGTTGAGTTCCATGGTTATGTTTTGGTTGTAAGGCTTGGGGGAAAAATTCCCTCTGGGAACCCATGTCCTGCTCAAGGGAACGTCAACGCTGACATCCTCTTTAGAGTGCACGTCCCCCATTGTTGCACATACTGGATAGCCTTTTTTTGCTATAAATTAACCCAGCTGATGGTACTGGGTAATTAGCAGTGGGATCAGCTTTACCACTTTTTGATGTTGCCAGATGCATCCTATTCCAAGTTTCATTTTTTTGTTTGGCGAAACACTGAATGAATATTGCAGGCAGATCAGACAGGAGGGCTTTAGTGAGGAAGATCAGTGGCATTTCCAGCTTTTGGGTGCTTGACTTTTAATGTAGATTGACATTTTTAATGTTGATTCAAGGTTTTTATGTTTCTTAATGAAACTCATTCTTTTTCATAGTTCACTGACTGATACTCTGCATGTAAAAGGAGAACACAGAATGAGGATCAACAGGGGAAGTGGTTGCACCAAGAAGGTTCAGTTCAAAAAAGTACTTGTCATAATTTCAAGAACTGTACTATAGCTTCTGCAAGTGAAACTTGGAGCCTGGACACTCTGAACAAATAGCTCCTGAGTAACAGTTTTAATTCCTAATAGTATTAATGCAGAGACTACGTACAAAAAACTTCAAGCGCTTGCTTACTTCACAGAGTTTAACAGCATAGTTGTTAAATTATGCAAGATGGCAATCCTCTTGTGAAGCTGTTGTAATAACCAGTCAAGAAGAGTTATTTCTGCAAAGGCTCGTTAGTGTATTTCTGAGTGCTCAGAACTATTATCAAATTCCGCTTTCTACGTATATTTTCATAGCATTTGAAACAATAGCTGCAACACGTAGAAGAATGTTGTGTGATGTCTGACACTGTAGATTTTTAAACAATACTTACCATAGAATGCTTTTATGAACAAAAATGATTTTGTTTGTTGTGATTTGCGAGGCTATACTATCTATAATGTGTAAATTCTTGGACTTCTACCATCTCGGAGTCAAGAATTTTGACAGAAGTATTTTTTTCACCAGATAATTGTCACTTAGATCCTTTATTTTTTTATACTACTCGCATCAGGATTCATTATTCTCCTTTTTAAAACAGTTGTCCAATAAAATTGCAGAAACAATAACATATACCCCTGGTGACCAGTCTTACCACATCAATAATGAATAAATAGCAAATATTCATGGCTATCATTTACAGCTAACAGGTTGAAAATTATTCATTGAAACTAATTGGGGAATATTTATGAACAAGAAATAAATTCATAGTAATCAGAGTTGGTTCACAAATGACTTGCCAACCCAAAAAGGTGTGAAGTTTGTCAGGAATATAGTTCTGTGCAATTTGTTGTACTGCCATTACCTGCAAATAGACTTTCAAACATGTCATTGGCATAGACCATGCATTCTGCTTTGAGCATAATTATCTGCACCTCTGCTGGGCTGGTGTAAGGCAGGAAAGGTAGTGCAAACATAATGCAGGGTGCACCATCCAGGGCTATGAAATTGAACCTGACCTTCCTTAATGTAGCAGGCTGGGATGAATCAGGGTTTCTCAGGCTTTTGAATACTAAAAAAAAAAAATAATCAAGTTCAGTGTCTAATTAAGTAGGACCTGGTATGAATATAAATAATTCCATTCTCCTGCTAGGGAGACGGAGGCACACAGAGAGGTTTTTAGTGACTTAGCTGCATCACCAGCTTGAGTTGGTCCCAAGATGGTTCAGCTCCTTTGAAGGTACAGCAACTTCAGACTTACTGTAATTCTGCCTGGGTGGAGCCATGAGGAAAACAGCAACAAAACTCCTTCCTCAAACATATCTGTTGACCCTTCCCATGCTGGATTTATCCTCTGTGAGTGACAGCTGTCTTCAGACAGCTAGTTATGTTGTTCTCATCAAAATTTGACTGCCAGAAAAATGCAAGTAATACAGTGCCAAAAATGGATGTCTGCCAGCAGATTTACTGTCTCAGGCAAGAGGCAGATTCTCCCCGAGTCCCTGCAAAAGCACCAGACCAAATGCATGAAGTAGCACACTCATTTTGGGTTTTCTCCAGTAAAGTAAGTCCAAAAAAAAAAAAAACAAAACCAAAACCATTTCTAGACTGTCATCTTTTTTCAGTTGATTCACAAAATGTATTCAGACTCAGGAGTCTAACAAGTCTGTCCTACTGAAAGAATAAACTTGGAAAAAGTAAACCACGTTCAAAATCACAGCTGTGGAAACTCCAGCTGCCTTCTCTAACGGGAAAAGGACAGCAGGAGAGGCAGATCAGATGAGGGATCACTGCTTCAGGGAGCAGCATTAGCTGGTGTGTGCCAGAGACCACAGCAGCACAGAGCTCTCATTCCTGTTGCACCAGATAGGAAAGAGAAGTTGTCCCACATCAGAAAGTGCTGGTGCCAAATGCCAGTGCACGTGACCAATTTGCTATAACCTCTCTCTCGTGCAAAGGTCTGGCCACTGAGAGAAAAATGTCACAAACTTTCTGAATATCTCAACAGCCACAGTTCACCAGAATCTACCAGCTTTCAACGACAGCTCTTCTGAATCTTTGGACAAGCTCTCTACTGTTACACCTTGATTTTAAAGATTTTGGGACCCCTGAAATTTCTGGCCATAAGTATTATATAGGAGACAATGCTGATTGTCCTTTCCATAGAAAACTGGAAAGAAACACAGGGAACATAGGGGGAAAACAAGTCTGCTATGGTGTATGCTTTATGGCAGGAAATATCAAATAGGAAGTGCAGGTCAAGCAGTGTCTTTAGCAAGAGACAGGCAAGGCTCTGCAATTCAGCAGCACACACATTGTTCAGCATTTATTTCTGAAAAGCAATAGCCATTGAAAGGGCTGATCCGTGGGTGGTGAGCAATTGACGAGATGTTCTTAGATAGAAATGGCTAAAATCTCATTTAAAAATAACCTTTCTTCCCTTTGGATGAGGAAGAGCAGTGGGTTTATGGTTTTTCTGTAGCTGACAGACTTCAATTTATTACTCAAAAAAAGTTCTACAAATGTCTTTTTGTTGGCTAATGTGTAAATGTGAATTGCCAAAGACGAAGTAATAATGTAAAAGGACCATCAGCTGGACAGAGCTGCTACACCTTTGGATGAACATGTAGGACAGGGTCAAACAGCCAGATTTTTAATTTGATGCTTCCCAGTGTGAAAAATACCTCCCCTCCTGATGTGAGGGGAGTGGGAGGGGAAACGCACGTCGAGTGGAAGCAACTGCGGGGGTCCCTGAAAGTAGTTGTATAATGATTATTTGACAAGGCTTCCTGGATGCTAACAATCCCATTAAAAATAAGTTGGTAAAAACATTAGGATCCTGAACTGACTGAAAATGAAACAAGAGAAATGAGGAGGGATTAAAGTAAAGCTCAGAAATAAAGAACAACCACCGAGTATGTCCACGGTGGGAGTCTGTCAGCCTGGTGGGAAGCTCTTGGTAATTAGTCAGATTTGACTTCTTTCTTATATTCTAAAAGGCTTTCCTCCCTCCTCCTTCCCTCCCCCGATATTTTCTTGTATGTTGTAAAGCATGAATGCTTGGAGGTTTCAGTCTGCACCAGGACTCTCAGCTTTAGGCGTGTTACGGACATATTGGTAGAGACAGTTTTTGCCCAAAGAACTTTTAAGTCTGCATTTACCAGGCAGAGAAGGGAAATGGTGGCATCACAAGTTTACAAATGGGAAGCCAAGGCACAGAGAGGTGAAGAGGTGGTTTCAGAAATGCTCATTTTTCACTTGGACACCTGTGGCAGTTGGGCTTTTCCAAAAATCCCGAGTCCTCCAGTATTGTTTGGTATGCAGAGAGCTGTGCGGCATGGTCACCAGCTCCTGTGCACTGCCTTACCCGTACCCTTACCAGTCCTCGGCTCACTCCAGATGAACCAGTCCTGCTCCCAAAGAGCTGCTCTGTGCACACACGTGTGCACGTGCAGCACTGGGCCAGGGCAGCGGCGTCTTCTCTCATGATCTGATATTTCATAATTACCCTTCAGTGGTTCTCTTTTAAATGTATGGACAGCCATACAATGTACACAGCTCCTTCTTGGTCTAGTTGATAGAAGAAGCAAGAACAACTTTTGTGGTGACTGCAACAAAAGTAGAGATGGGATTGTTATATAATACAAATGCAGCTATGTGTTTAAAAAAAATCCTTCTTTCACCTACATAACCATTACTGACTGGGAGCAGTATTAGGTTTGGGTGGCCTGCCCAGGAGTGGCTGCCAGGGAGCAGCAAGCAAGGGCTATGCCTGGGGAGGACAGTGGCTGCTGTAGGTGACCTCCATGCTGAGGAACTGCCCAGCCCAGTGTCCCACACCGCTGAGGGCGAGCCTGGCAACTGGAGCATCCCTTCCCATCATGGAGCAGTGTGTGCATGTGAGTGTGCTGATAGAGCTTTGCAGTTGCTGCTCCTCAGAGGAGTGCTTTGTTTCCTTCTGAAAGTTGTGAGATGAAACTATTTTTATATGATGTATTTTTATAAGATCTACTTTATCAAGGAAAACTCTTGTGATATACTGAAGGACAACAGTATCTAGCCTTAAGTTAGCTGATAAGTTAATGCTAACATACATCTTGTTTTTTCTTTAGTAAGAAGAATGTAGATCTTCAATGCAGTGTTGCAAATGCTACCCATCAAGTGACATAGCTTCAGCTTCAAGGTAAGAAGGATCAGATTCTGCCCCCCTGTCTCTGTGTATTTTTCTCTCTAACTCCAAGTCTTTTCTGGTATTTCTTGAACAGAGTCTTGTGGAATATTTCCCTAAGTTTTATTGGGTTTGATTTGCAAAAAAAGCAAAAAGACCTAAACTTGTCACATTATTGCTATTTTCAAAATAGACCTTGTGATAGAGTCTTGAGTCTTCTAAGTAGCCCACGTATGTCTACTTTTCAATTTGCTGTTGTACGTGTTCTCTAGAAAAACAGTGATTTTTAAGGAAAAAAACCCCACAAAACAGACCAGCTGTTTTGCAAAGCTGTGTGACAAGGCTCTGGTAAAAGTTGGCTTGCTTTGAGTGGGGGGGGGTTGCAGGAGGCAACCTCCACAGGTCCCCTCCAACATAAATTATTCTATGATTAACTGTAATTTTGTTCCCAAAACCCACAGTCCTGAAATAGTGCAGTTTGTTAGTCACAATTTATGACTCATGGAAAAAAAAGCTTTTCATCTTAACCGTTGTCACATTTCTCGCATGACTAACCACAAAAGAAAAAATGTCAGTTGCATCTGCTTTGTTACTTCATTCTGTATCAAAGGGTGGGTTTGTAGAACACCAGAAGGAGCTCTCTAATGAAAGAGCAGCGGAGCGCCTTAGGGGCTACTACCGCAAGCCAAGAGAGAATTTAAATGGTTGCTCTTGGTGGGCAGGTAACTACAGCTCTTGGTGGACTCGGTGGCTGCGTGGTGTGATAGAGATGGGGGGTCCCTCAGGCAGGGTGCTGCAGGCCCCCGCTTCCTAAATGGTGCCTTCCGCAGAGGATGGGCTTTATTGGCTGCTCGCAGCTGCTGAGCTTCAGTGTACCCAGCGTAACTCTCACTTGTGCATAACCCATCCAAGGTCTTAGCTCATGTTGGGTTTGAGGAGCTGGGATGGAAGCTGATGCCATGCTGTCGTTTTATTCTCAGGAGAAATACATGGTGCTTGGTTTATTTTGTCAATGGTCAGTCAGACCATGGGGCTTTAAAAAAGAAACAAAACCATCTCTGGGGGAGAAGGAGAAGGAAAGGTGCCCTGGTTTTGCTCCTTGATCTGTTTGAAAGCATAGCAATGCAGGTGGCTGTGGTGGCATCACTGCAGGGTGCTGACACAGCCAGCAGCTGGGAATGGGGACAGCAACAGACAACGGTGGCTTTCATTGCTCTTGCCACCAAGCCATGGGATGAGAGAGCAAAAGAAACTCGCTTCCTAGGGTAAATCCAGTCTTGCTAAGAACATTCTTATGAAGAGCTTATTCATCTAAATGAAGATTTAATCACCCATTTCATCATGAGGTGTTAAATTAGTAAACAGCTAGAGAAGCAGGTAGATACAGGGCCAAAGTCAAGCTGCTCTGTAACCCCAGCAAAGTCCAGTGGAGTTGAACAGAACAAATGTTCGTGAAATTTGGTATTTGGTGTCTAGATGCCCATTTCCTGACAGAAACTGTTCTCCATAGCTATTCATTCTCCCATTACAGGAGTAAAATAATAACAGTAATGAAGGGGAGGAACGTGGCTTATTAGAAAGAGTACTGCACTAAGAATCAGAATGGCAAATTCAGGTTCTCGTTCTGTCTCTGATTTGCTGTGCCACCTTGGGACCCTTGTGCCATTTCTCTATGCCTAATTTCTGAACTGGAAGATGGATAATTATCCACCGATATCAAAGTGTTATGCTGGGGGGAGTTAATAAGCAACCAGCCTTGCCTCATTTTGGAGGCCTTTCCCATGTGTGTAAATACAAATTCCCTGCTTCTATAAATCTTCTGGCTTAATAAAAACAGAACTTTCTTCTAATTGAAGTCACATTAAAGTTAGTGATTCATTTCACAGCAGCGCTTGCGGCATCGTGCTCATGTGGTCAGGAAGCTGGTGCTGCTTACAGATATTGGTATTTGCTAGGGCAGGTGAGTGGGCAACAGTGATTCCTCCAGTCAAATAACAGCATTTCTCTAGGATTGAGGGTAGGAGAAGGCGATATAGTTGCTTGTGTCTCAAGTTATGTAACCATTAAATCTCTCTTCTCGTCTCTCTCACCCTACTCCCTCCAGAAATCTGTTATTGAAAGGAAGGAAAAGGGAAAATGTTTTTAAATGGGCAAATTGAGAAATTCACAGTGTTGCAAATAGTCTGTGAGCAGGATAGAGTTGCCTGGGGCACCTCTATGAGTCTCACATGGGGCTGTAAATCAATTTAGAATCGCAGAAGTAAGGCATAAACCAGAAAACTCTGTGTGTGTGTGTCAGCTGTGTTCTGTACAAATGGCTGGTATTGTGTGTAGTGTTTATTGCAAATCCTGTTGTGACCCATTTTCTAATGTAACTTGCTTAATTTTTCTTGTGACACAAAAAATAAGATCCAGTGTTTGCTGCTATATATAAAGTGCTGGTTCTTTGTTCTTTTGAACACCGAGCACATTTACTGAGTACCTCCAAACAGAGCTACTTTTAAGAAACAATTTTAAACCAGGGACATTTTTATCTTTTTGCATAATAGAACCCAAGTAATTTAAAGAACTTCTGTAATTTCTCCTGTATAAATTGCTGCAAAGTACTGGGGTGTATGCCTTTGTTTTTCCAACATACTGGACTATACATTAGAAAACATTCTTCCAAGTCTTTTCTAGGTAAATGCAGGACTTTTAACCACCTCCACTTTGGGGAGGATTTGGGCTGCTGCCTGTTGGAGAGTTTAAACTTCCAGATAGACCTGTGCCTTCCAGAGAGTCTTCTTTCCTTTTTACCATTTTCTGGTTCAGTCACAAAACACTGGTCAATTGTTATGTTTGATCTAAGAGAATGAACTTGGACCAGAATATTATTTGTGTGAGTATGGTCTTGTAAGAAGACAACTTCAGAGTGACCTTCCCTGAAACAAGTCTGAAGAGCAACACTCCTGAGCAAAGTAGGAGCATGGATCTGATTGCTCAGTCTCCCTTTCAGGTTCCTCCTGCAGAGCAGTTGACTGTATGGCTGAAGTGGGCTGTATCACACATCCTAGCTATGTAGCCAGGCTTGGGGGCCAGTCTAAGTGCAGAATAGTAGAGGGAAGTCTGTGGGGCATCAGTGCAAAACCAGGAGAATTTGGCACTGTGAAATTCCAGAAGTGGTTTGTTGCTTTTTGAACAGTTTTAAGATATTTTGAAGCCACAGATAGATGTCTCACCTGCAGAGCCCAAAGTCAGGAAACTGTGAATGAGGAGAATAACTGATGCCACAAGGTATTTTTTTTTTATTTTCCTCAGTGCAGATTTTGACCAACTCAGGATCCTGAGACACAATTGAATTGAAATGGTGTGTCTAATAGTACATCCTACTCAAGGTGATTTTCTTCCCAGGACTGGGGAGGAAGAACAAAATTTATGTCTGTACGTCATGGAGCCATCCTCCACAGCCTCTCTGAGTGGAGTAGGCAGAAGCTCTCCCCATGGTGAAGACAGTGGAGCCCAGCCCTGATGTGACAGGGCCCAAGAGGGACTAAGGTTCCTCTCATAGGGAGGGAATGATCTGTTACAGCAATGGAGGTTCATGAGAGGAGGCAATTTACAGCCTGCCCATCACCATGACCAGCTTCTGGTGGTGTTGATTACAGATTTGTGAGAGCAGACATAGTTGCCTGCATGAGTCATACTTTGTGCTGAAAGTTTAATTTAATGGGCTTTGAAGCAAAATATTTCAAACAGCTCTATGTGTTTCTCTCGCTAGGCAAAAAGTTTGCACACAGTCCTTCTCCTCATGGAGAGCGCTTTCTCTTTTCCAGCTGTCAGAACACAAGGGTCATTTGAGTATTCTTGTCAAGTTTTCCAGATGCTTGTTTTGAATTGATGGGTTTGAACAGGAGCAATTTGTTATGCTGGCACTTCCCCCTTCCAACTGCACAAAGAGTCAGCCCTTCCAGATACATTATCATCTCTTTCCCTGAAGAAGCTGCTCTTCTTAAGATAGAACGAATGGGTTGGGAGATTTTCGGTCTGAACCAAAGGTCAAACTTGACTGATAGCTGCAAAAGGCAATGGGGATGTGTAGACTGTTGCCTGGGTGGCAGATATTTCTTGCATGCGTATGTGTGCAGATAAGGCTAGATAGATTATTTGACATTTTGACTAAAGTATATTTCTTTCTCTCTTTTTGAAGTATTTTATTCATGATTGGAAGGAAGCTTTAATATCAAAGTGTAAGCAATACAGTGAAGTATAAAAGTGTTTGTTCAAGTTTTCTATTATTTTTGGTTATGATTTGCAAATATCCTGGCTTGTAAAATTCAAGCTGTACTTCTGTTTTCCATATAGGCTTTCATTGAGCATCCCCTGGCACTACTCCCCAGCAGGCACATGCTCATTGCGTTTAAATATGCAACTCCTGGAGAGGAGAGGCAACTGGTGAGGAGAGGCACTGCTGGCCAGGGGTGCCCAGGGTGGAGGATGACTGTGGTGGCCGAGCAGGAGGGAAGAGGTGGTGAGAAGGGACAGGATGCCATCTACTGAATTGCCTCTTCTGCGTAGATCTTGTCTGTTCAAGGGGATTTCCACAGAGAGAAAAATTAGCTCCATTAGCATAGAAACTTGTGTACAGTTATAAAAAGATGCATAGTCGCACCAGAGCTCCTATTGAGATCCAAAGGAAAATAAACGTGCAAAAAGGAATTAAACCGAATTTGTAGGAGCCATACCAGGTATGTGATCTGTGTCTGTACCAAACCTTAAGACTCATTTAAGTAATGCATTAACTAGCTGAGAGGAATCTGCAAACTCCTGCTGAAAAACCTGGTGTCAGATTTGTTGTGTGATTATACAAATAATTAAAGCATTATGTCAATGTTTCAAGTGATTATTGGGTCAACTACACGGCAAGAAGGTTCTTGGCAGCTGAGGGTAAAAGTGAATGTTGTATATGGCATTTCCATCCTGCTTTGTGATTTATGACTAATGTCAAGTACATTCAAGTGGAAAGAATTTTACAGGCATAACAGCAGGATAAAAACGTGGAAATGAATCTTAGGCTTGTATTCCAAAAATCGTTACAGGTCACATCACTTAAGGAGGAGTCAGAGCCTCTGCCATTCAAAGGAGTGACAAATTCAATTGCATCTATATCTTCATAGTAAGGCCATGCTTGCTGGCTACCAGGATTAAATGTGATGTTGATCTGCTCCTGGTATTTCATCAGTTGGTGGTATTTTCCATGAGGGGCAGTGTATCTGTGTGTTTACAAATAAATAAATAGAAGTAGAAGGGTTGAAGTAGGTTGTCCAGAAGTTTTGAATTCAGTGAATCAGCTCTTCAGAGAGCCTGCAAAGCCATAATACAAATGAACTGTGCCAGCCTTTAAAGTTTTTGGTTTCTGTTCCTGTTTTCATGAGGCCTCCTGTTGTCACTGCAGTTAATACACTGTGAAATACACCAGGATGAGCTGTGCCAAGACCCACAGTAAAACAAGAAAGCAGCCACTGAATGGCAATCATAGGGTAGATTTCCAGTTGCATGCAAAGTGGAATTAAAAGTTTTCAGCTTCACTGTGAGACAACCTCAGCATTTTTCGTCTGTTTTTCTCTGTTATACTCAATTCCATCTCTCATACAAAGTCTGGTTCAAAGCCTGTGGTAACCTTTCTGCTACTTGTAGTGACCTTAGATTAGACATCATTTTCATGTACTTATTAGAAAAAGGTCTATGAAGACTGAATTGATGCCAAGATTAGCTGAACTGTTTTTTCAGTCCAGTACTTATTGAAACATCTCAGTTATCCATACGGAATTTAAACAAAGAACAAGCTATTCCTAAACCGGTATGGAAAGGAGTGCATATGTATTCTTGCTTCCTGCAGACAGGAATTGTTCTGCTTCAGTGCCACCTTCACACTAAATATGTGTCTATCCTGCTAATTACATTTGCTTTGCAATCTGATCTTTGGGTAACTAATTTTTGAGTTGAGTTTGAAACAAGACTTAAGTGAAGCATCAGGCTTGGAAATGACAGTGATGACAGTGAATGTGCAAAGGATTGCTTTTCCAAACAGACCTGACTTAACCTAGCTATGAGGAATGTGACAGCCCTCTAATTCGGGAGCTTGTAATGAGCTGCCACTGTGATATCTGCTCAGTTGGATAGATATAATAATAATAAAAAAAAAAAAAAAGTAACTTTCCTCAGGCCATGATGACTCAGTTAAAAATGGTCCTACTAAGAAGGTGGTAAAAGTGGCCTGGGAAGTGATAACATTAGCTCTTCTGGGCTATTGCACAGCCTCATTTATCCTTTAATGATTCTTGTGTTTTCCAAACCTGCGTGCAATTAATATTACTTAACAGATATGGGAGTGTTCATTGGACATTTGTTCAGCAAATAAAATATTTTTAATAGCCGTGATATAAAACTTGAAGCAAATGAGTTTCCCTGATAATATTCTCTTAATCAAAGTAGATATTCTCAAATGTGCACATTAAATTTTTGACTGCAGATATCACCTTTAATGTATGCTTCAGTGACTGCTGGGGGCTGAAAAAAAATCATTACTAATTGATATGCCTTAATGGCCTGAGAGCTTTCAAAGTTGGATGAGCCCAAGAGAAATGCTGAGAGGTAGATATTTGATTCTAATTATGCCTGAGTAGGTACAAGCAAAAAGTAGAACCATCATGACAGCTATATCATTGTCAAATTTCTATACCTCAGGTTTTCTACTAATTTGACACTATTACAAAACATTGCTTCGAGGAACCCATGAAAGGCAAAGTGAGATAAAGGGTAGAAGCGTAGAAAAAGAGTCTGTGCTGGTATCTATATTTGCCAAGAGTCACTGGAGAGAAAAGGGGTCTGGGACTTGTAAACGATCTGCTAATTAGTGCACAGTATCATTTTATTCCATCCCATGTCCTGAATACCTAATAAGTTTTTAAGAATACAGATGTTATGAAATTTTCTTTTAAATGTGATGATGTAGCACGTGAGCAGCGAGTGTGCTTTGATCCCTTCTGCAGTTGTCACCTAACGCCTCACTTGACACACCTCGCAAAGAATGTGAGAGAATGTGAACGATTAAGATGTTTCTGCTTATTTTTTTTTTTCAAGTGTAAAAGACATAAAATGGTTTATCTGCCTTTAAAAACTTGTTCTAAGCCAGATCTCTAATTTTCACAGTGATCTGCGGAGTTTCTTACACGGTTATCAAAGGCATGTTCTCCTTACTGAGAGGGGAACAGGAGTGGCATTTTCAGTGGGAACTGGTTTTTTTACTGGGGGTCTGCTTTAGCATAGGTCCAGTTCAGGACCTATGACTTTTATCTTATTTTCCATCTTTAGTAACATCTGTGATGACACCCGAGGGACAAAGTACCATTGCTAGCAAGTACATGCCATTGTATGGGAGTGAAGCAGAAGGATCAGTACATAACCCTTTTTCAACCTGGTTTTTATTATTTGCAAAATATATTTGTGTTTTATTCAGCAGTAAATGTGTTTTGCCTTATGAATTTCTTTTGATGACTCAGAGAATCTCATTATATAGAGCTAATAATTCCTGTTGATGCCATGAAACTGCTGGATCCTGCAAAGGTCCTTTGTGGGCAGCATAAATGCTTGGTGTCTATTCACAGACCTGCTTGTACAGAAACAGTGTTGGTGGTTAATGAATGGATTAAGGAAATTTGGAGAGCAGTATACAAAACTTCAGAGAGGATAAAAAAGTCCTAACATACTTTCTTAACTAGTTCTTTTAACTGTGGGATAAGCCAAGGCAAAAGCAAGTGGCCTGAGGTAAAGAAAGGGACAGAAATGAATGTTTGGAGCAGGATCCTGAGCACTCTGGAGGATTATATGACCTCAGGGCAAGAAAAATATGGATTATTTTTGTCTGGATTTGGTAATGCTCGTGCTGCCTAAATCCAGAGGTTTATGTAACTGTCTAAACCTGGATTAATTGTGTTTAGAAATCCTCACAAAAAGCAATGGTCTCTTTCGCTCTCACTGATAAGAACAGAAATTTTATCTTATGAAATGTATAGTTGACCGAGACCATCAATAGATTCATTTTGTTAATGTGAGTTTGATTTGTGTCCATGCATAAGAGAGCTCAGCGGAGCAAACTCCTTGGAGATTTAGGAACTCACACTGTGAGAAATTGTGAGACTATTTGAAATTCGCCTCAAAACTGAGGACATGGCAGCTTATGCAGGTGTCACAATTTCCTCAGCCCAAGGCAAAGGAGATTTTTGGACTTTGGAGAAGTTTCCCCATTGTCGTGTCTTGGATGTGTATGGATTGCAAAAGTTTAGGAAGCTGCCACTTTATGAGTTGTTGCAGTGAAATTGTGCACCTTAAAAGAGGAAAGGACAGAGCAGAGAGAGATTATTGGTGGACCTTGTATCTGTGTGCTGAGGGAGAAAAAAAAAATGCGTGGGCTGATGCTTTCCTGGTATCTGGTCATGAGGGAAAAGCTGCATTTACAAAGAAGATATCACACAATGAGCACCTACAGTTGTTTGCCTTAAAAAGTATCTGCAAGGGACTCAGACTTATGTACATAACAGTTTAACACAGTGTTAGCTGAAAAATTTTAGAGAACTCTCTATATTTTTGCAACGAATTTCATATCTTGCTGTTAAATTCCATATCATGAATGATCAGAAGTAAACTTCTGTTAAATTAACGATAGAATGGTGATGGATCTCAAATATGGTTCTTTGTGGAGGATGATAAGACAATAAAATCAGGCAACGTTCTCCACAGGGTACTGTATTTTATTAACACATTCTCAGCAAGGATGAATTGAAATAAATAATGCAAAAAGTTGTGTGCTAATAGAGGTGGTTTAAGGCAAAGAGAAGCGCCTGCCCGAGGGGACGGCGCAGGGGACTTTGTGCCATCATGCAGGGGGTACAGCTGGTGCTGGTGTCCATGGGGCTGCGTGGAAGGGGCCACACTACTGTCCTTTGGACAGCTGAGTTTCTCTGTTTGCTTTCACCTCGGTATCATCCCACCCAGTTTTATAAACAGAAAAAACAAGGCAAAAGATGGTGGTAGCAGCAGGGTCAGCAATGAGATAGGTTCTTTCAAATTGTGCTGGTTTCTGAGGTTAAGATCACAGTGTGCAGGGGTGAAAGGGAAGGACTTGCAAAGATGCTGAAATACCAGCTGGGGTAAGGACAGGTGCCTGTTTCATACTCAACTCTCTCTATCCAATCCCCACCTTATTCTTCATTCCTCATTTGCTCTCCTTCATCTATCTCCCTTCTCCTGCTGTCAGTTAGTCCTCACCCTGCCCCTCTGCTCCACTCTCTGCTCTGAAGTGCTGAAGGGGATCATTTTCTTCTGAGGAGAGAAAAAAGTGGGGATAGGCTTCTCGGCTGGGGTAGACCTACCTAACAACCTGCAAAGCTGGTGTTAAGCGGAACTCCTTGATTTAATACTATTTACACCTGGGCAAGTGGAAATATAGACAAAAATTACATGAATGTGGAAAATTGGGGTCACTGCCTTCTGGTTAAGGTACTTTGCAGTGATTTTTAATGTTTTGGTGTGGATTTACTGGTATCTTGTCTGCTTTCTGGCATTTATTGACTTGCTCGCGTTCACTAAATCCAATTTACAGCTCTTCACATGGTCAGAACATAGCAGTAAATCTAGTGCATTAAATCAGTGAGCTGGATTCTGTTCTTTATTAAACCAACAAATCTGGATTAATTCCGGTCTTTGAAAGTGTTTCTATTAAACAAAAGACCAGTTATCCCAGTGTCTAGAAAATGTCTTTTTATTGCTCGTAGAAATGCTTTAAGTTTTTTTTTCTCCTAAAGCCCAGCTAGAATGTCTTTTTACAGAATATGTATATTTTCCCTCCTCTTTTTTTTTTTTTACGAAGGATATTTATATGAGCTGTTCTTGCCAAATTCTTTTCGTGACTGCTCTGGAAATTTTATAATGGTCTAGGTCTATTAGAAAGTGATGGAAAGCTCCATTTTCATAGCACCACATTGATATGTGGCCACCCCTCTGTTTTTCAGATGACGTATGTGTTGTTTGTTCCCCCCTGCCCAAGTATAATCTACTTTGAGGTAATACCATTAAAGTGAGGAAAAAAAGAAAAAGACATTTGATAACTGTGGATGGAAGTTGTGCTTGGTGCTGTGGGTGGAGGTGTTTGAAGTGCTTTTTTTTTTTTTTTTTTTCCTCTTCCTGGGATACTGGTGTGACAGAGAAGGTGTCAAGTTTTGATAACAGGAAACTGCAGAAGCGACCGCAAGTTTGAGCCTGTGTTGTGGTTGATTGTAACATTCTTACTGTCACCCCAGATTCTTTTCTTTCTTTCTTCATTCTGGTGTTCAGACAGTTTGCCAACAACTTACATTACATGCTCTCTCGTGAGGGTGTCAATTTGTGTTAAGATAGCTGCAAAGTGTGTAAGTCACAGACTGATTTTCCTCTTGAAGTTAAACACCCACTGCCAAATTAATTTTTTTTTTCTAATTAAAGCTACTTTTCAGTTGCAGTTTATTTTTGTAATGTAGGGAGAAACAAAACCTGTTTTTTATGACTTGAAAAATGTTTTGTATTTGTCAGATGTTGCTCGGTCACATATTTGCTCTGTCAAATGTTATGTGTATCTATTCTGTTTATAGCAGTCTTCTAAATCATTTCCTCAATGTTCAACACTTGTTGATCTTACTTCCCAAAATATTAGCTAAATGAAACATACTGTTTATAGAGAATAGCTCCTAAACCTGTGGATTCAATTTCTTTCTGGGCAGTTTGGGTTTTGTTGCCTTCAGAAAACATAAAGAGTATAAAGCTCCCAAAGTCTGGATATGAATCAGCTGTTCCTAAAGTCACTGTAAAGATCAACAGGACAAGCTGGAAAACAGTTACTAAAAAGTGGCTTTGGGTGGAGCTATATGTGAAAAACCCTGTCAAGAAACCACTACTGTATTACAAAGCTTGTCTTGATGGCACTGCAGATTTTCTTAGGGAGATGGGTGAGCCTTTCATGGAAGTGTCTTGAAGACCATCTTGAGAAGATTGCCAGCCCCTAATCTAGCATACTGGGTATGACTGTGTTTTGTGTCAGGGAGGAAAAACAAACAAACAAACAAAAATGTGAAAAGCCTTTCTTGTGTGTTGAGTCTCTCTCAAATTTCACCAGTCATTTGTTTTCTTGGTTTTAGTCCTATGTGGCTTGACTAGCCAGAAATGAAATTCTATATGATGTGAAAGGGACTTTTGTGTTTTAGTATTTGCTGATATTAGGTAGCAGTATAGGTAGCTTGCCCATGTAAGTAGCAATTATACACAGGCACGAGGGGCAATGGAGGAGTTGTGTGCTAGTCTCGCAGTGTGTATATAAAATGTATATATGTAATGCAGTAATACACAAACTTTTCCCAGCACAACAAACCCCCCACTGCTATGACAACACATAAACCTCCCTTGGCAAAGTGAGGTCTCCTTCCACTGAAGAACAACTCCTAAACTGAGAGCTGTTCCTAATGCGAACTCTGCGTTCAGTAGAGGAATTGTGGTACTACCCCAAGTAGTGGCAGGGACAATACCAGGAGCAGAAGCTGCCGATGAGATCAGTCAACACATGTTGTTCTTGGTAGGGCTATTGTAGTGAATTTTTAAGGTTATCAACAGAGGGTGTTTAATATATACTTGTGCATCAGTTAGCCCGATACTCCTTTTTCCATAGCAACCGGTCATTAAACTCTACGTAAAGATGTTTGTCTTTGCATATAGCACTTAAATATCAAAAATCACAAATGTCATCACCCGGTGTTTTGCTTGAATGTGCATGTTCTGGACATGCCTGCAGAGTGCCTGCTAATTAGGGTAGAAAACAGTAAATTGATTATGATCATTAGAAGTGAAAATGCCTCCTTCTGTCAGCTGCAGAAAAGATTAACTTCTTTTTAACAAATTTATTAAAGTTCCGCACAATTTCTTGTGTTATTTACTTAATTATACATCACAATTAGGTAATTACATGTCATAACGATGTGATTATGTGTATTTGCTCAAAATGTACAATTAGATGCAATTACACTCTAAGAAAATGGAAAAAAATTAAGGGCTATGTTAGTTAATTCATAAAATTTGGAGCCCGTTACCACTGAAACATTTGCTCTGGCTTGCCAGGAAGGGAGCACAGAGGTGGAGGTGGCTCTGATTCAAGGTGCCCCTCACTGATATGAATTAACATGAAAACATCGTGGAAAAAAAAACCCAAACCAAACCCAAAAAAAACCAAACCAACCAAACCACGAGACAGTTACGTAGATATTCTAGAGGCCATGATTTGATTGTTTCATTATCTGTGTGTGAAATTTTAGGTACAATTTGAACGAGTCTCATCTTGCCCATGAAGGAGGAAGTATCACGTTGTGCTGCTGGTGTGAGCTCCACACAGAGCCAAGTTTGCAGAACTCAGATGATGGTTTTAAACAATGTTAGATTTTTTCCTTTTTTGTTTTCACTTCTGCATTCTAACAGCCCCAAGGTCAGATGAACCACATATTCCACAGTTCTGTGCAATCCCAAGGAACAGAACTGCACTTTCTTCTTTCCCGTGCTGAACCCTGGGATTCTCCCTCACGTACACCCCTTCAGCTACTGGACATTTGAGGATCATCCAATATTACACAATTTTCACTAAAGTTGCTAGAAATGGCTACTCAGTGGCTGTGCTGATAAATCATACATGTGAAACTTGTTTTATTTTTTTCATATAATCACAGGTTCCTAATCCCATTCAGATTTCTTGCTCCATTTTTCTCCCTTTGTAACAGCAGCTCCAAGGACAGAGCTGTGGGATTAATAAAATGGTATTCGCATTGTTCTGCATCTACCTGTAGCTCTCCTAACCACTCTCTTTGTGCCAGTAGGCTTTAGCCCTGTCACAGAGAGACCCACGGTACCTGTGGGATGGTAGCTATTTAATCCCTGCTTTTCCTGCAAAGGTATCATTTGTGCAGTGAAATGTAGGGACGCTTAGTGCTTTTAAACACAGTGTGTGGTCTTAATAATAGAAGAAGTTGAGGAAAAGTTGTTGTGGGGCTTTTTTAGCTGTAACTTTGCTTTATTTGAGAATAAACCAACCAACACATCATGTAAAAAACACATTGTTTTTAACTAAAATTCACAAACTGCACATAATCCCACAGTTATCAGTACAGTTACCTGTTTATTACTATGAAAAAAAGTAGTATAAACATTATTCTCAAAAAAAAAAAGAAAAAAGTCTTCATTTAATTATTTTCTGTATTTGTTTTGACTATGTTTGGCCAGTGGTAGCTGCTTTGTAGTTAAATAATGTATTCCACAATTACCTCCTCATTTTTTGTTTTCTGAAGAACTGAATCTACTTTTTAAATCACCAAGAGACTAGAGGGAACAAAGAATAAAGGATTGAACCCCACATCTGGAAATTTTTCTGCTATATTGCCTTCATAAATAGGAAGCTCAGCTGCTTATTCTTCTTTTGGTTCCCATGGTGAACACATCAATGTTTATATCAAGCAGATCATCAACAGTTTTGAGCTGATGGATGTTCAAAACTTCAGTAGTTCAAAGCCTACCTAAACTTGCTCGATATGTCAGAGCAAAAAACCTGCACACAAAGTAACAGGCATTAAAGAGGTTTTTGAAGCCAATTCTTATTGGTTTGCAACAAGAAGTGTCTTAGAAATACACTAGAACATGCAGGGCATGTTCTGGTAAAAAATAATACATTTTATGAATATTGTGGAGTCCCCAAAAAATGAATTCCAACTGTTGTAACTGTGCAGCTGAAGTGAGGAGGAGCTTGAGAACATGCTTGACACTTAATAGTATACCAGATGAATTAGGTGGCTGCCTTCATCCCTAAAATGACTAAAAAATTTCTAAACAAGATGCCTCTGGTATAGGATTGAACTGGAAGTGTTGGGAAGTTTCTGAATATGGCATTTAGGACAAATTGAGTTTGCATAAACTGAGCATGTGGTGCTGTTAATGACTCAGACTTGTACATATGCTTAGTGTATTGATAAAGGAATTAACTCTGGCATGACCGTGTGGTAGAAGATGGTTGCCAATAGGAAAATGCATGAGTTGATCCAGAAGAAACTAGATGCATGTTTGCAAAAGAGTGAAGTTCTAGCTGCTGAAACAATTGATGGCTCTCTGTTGAGCAATGTTATCCATTGACTGATGTTCAGTGTAATTTTTAATGTAGCTCTGGTGCTTCTCAAAATAGAAACACTTGCATGGGGATGCACTGCAAAGTCATGGGTTTGGATGAGCATGGCCCTGGCATGGGAGATGGGCTTTGGGGATGCCCAGTATGGCCAGTTGGAGTGGGATGCAGTCCTTGGAGTGCCGTGTTTGACTGGGACAGAGATGCTGCTGGGAAGGTGCAGGCCCTCATGGAAGCAGTTTATGACAGGCGAAAAGCCATGTTGGTAAAACATACTTTGTCTGGAAAGGGAATAGAGCACTTCTAGCTTCTGAGATCTGGGGGACTCCTTTTTATCCTTTGCCTTTTGGTTTTATAAGATTTTTACCCCTTGCCATGTACTCTCTGAGTGACTGTTTTTCTGTGTTTATTTTCCATCTCCTTTAGTTTCTTGCTTAGACTGACCGATAATGTGTTTATTGTTACAAGCACAGACAAAATAAGCTCTTTGGGAGAACATTGGCAGGATGCTCTTGCCTTGCTCTTCCAGAATAAGTCACAGGCTAGGCATGTTTCCAGCAGTGGGGGGAAAGCGAAGCTATTCATAGCCGAGCACATCTCCATTTCAGAAGGACTGGGAGATGAAACAATTTATGATTTCCTTTCCTTTTCACTGTTCTTCAAACAGCTTGGAAGACTGTGATTTCTTGAACCTTTAAATTTGCAACAAAGAAATCTTGTCTACAGCATGTTTAAAGCTGTCTTTTCATCTCTCACAATTATTATTATTATTTTTTAAGATCTATTCTTTACTTCAGATCTGAGAAGCTAACTCTTAGCTGTGAGAGCTATATGCTTGTTTCAGCAAACATGTCAAGCTATCTGCCAGTTCTTCATTCCAAGGCAAAAGAAGGAGGACCTTTTTTAAAGCATGGCCTCTGGTTTGTGAAGTTGTGGATTTTGGGTGCCCTACTTGAGATGATATTTTAGATTTTGTTTTTACAGCTGTTACAGTGTTCCCAAGAACCTGGATGGAGTATTAGATACCCAGCATCTGTGAGAAGTCAGAAATCAAGATCAGCAATCATTGAGAATTTTGATCTCCTGACTCCCTAATATGTACTGAAAAGGCAAATAGAAGGTTGAAAAATTCTTCTTAAAAAAGTTAGATTTAGTGATTCCGGAGAATCCTATAATGATTTATATGAAGTAGATGCTCATTTATCACTTTTCGCTCTACAGAAATATCAGCAGTGGAAATTACAGTGAAATTTATTCTACTGCTCTCTAGCAATACTACTAAGAATTGTATTTATTTCATCTTGTAAATGTCTGTATTCTGCGCTTGTTTAGATGACACAGGTATAATATGCAAGGAAAAAAGGACAGGTTTGTTGCATTATTGTACAGCACAAGTTGATTTTATTTTATTTTACGGAGAGGTTGCAATGTACTTTTAAATAATCTATGCACAGCTACTCTGAGTCCATCAAAAAATGTTACGTTGTCCTGCAAAGTCCTTAGACAACAAGATTTGGGCGTGTTTAAAGCCAAATCAAAGGTTAATCCATACTTGGTTATTTGAGAGAGCTAAACCACAGTAATTCATTTTCTTTATGCATTAAACATGCTGACCATAGTAACCAATATGTTACAGAAATTTGATTTTTATTTTCCATTAGCTCTGACAACAGAAGGACTGATATGTGAGGTGCTGGATGTTTTCAGCAGATTCTGGCTTGCGCCATAAACATTTAATGTGGCTCATCAGCACAAAGAGTAGCATTAAGAATGGTGAGGTAAAAAATACTTTTACATGGGAATATTGAAGATAAACTTCACGTCAGTTTGCACTTCCATTTTCCCAGAAACAAGTTCTTGTTTGTGTTTAATGCTTGTCTATAGGTGGCAGCAACTCCAATGCTTTTATAGGCTGCAGTTAAACCCAGAAAATAGTGCAGGGCTAGTTGAGCAGTTTCTGCCTGCTCTGATGTCACCGCACACCTCTGGGTGAGGTGTACACCAAAGAGGGGTGGGGGGAAGATATGTGAAAGCAGTATTATCTTTCAAATAGCTGGAAGGCTTTTACATCCTGAGCAAAAAGGTAACAGCTTATCTTTCATGGGTTTTGATTAACCTCTGTTGATAGGAACATTTAAGCATCTATTTATAAGTTCTGTTCCTGGTTGTGTTTGGAGCTAAATGGTAAAACTTTCAGTATAATAATATCGAGTGAGTGCTGTTCAAATCTTAATTGTTATATACTTGTGTATTCATGAAAAAAATTATCTGTATTGACTTAAGTTTGGACTAAAAGCCAAGTAACCAAAGATTAATGATGACCCACTGCCCTGAGCGGTACCATGGCAAGCCTGCTATAATGCAGCTCTAAAGAGTGGCTGCTGCTGGGAGAGGAGGGAGTATCTGCAATGGTTCAGCATAATAGGGCACAGTTTCTTTTTTTGAAGTTTTTTTTAAACATGTATGTGTATAGTGTTGAAAGTTGAAAGAATCTTTGGGGGATTGTAGCTGCTGTCATCTTCACTGTCTAAAGAATTGATTTTAAACATCCGGACTCCGCTGTGCTCGGCACTGAACAAATGGAAGCGTTTTCAGGCTTAGGAGTTTTGTGCTCAGATGTCTGTGACCCACTTCTGGTTACTTCAGTCCTTTGAGTTTTCTCCTGCGAATGTCCTGCTCCACTCCCAGGTTGGTGGTTTCTTTGCTCTTGATGAGCTTTGGGCTGCTCCTGGGATGGCATGTTGCTGCTGCCCAGCTTTAGGTAGCCAACCTGGATGGCTTTCACAGTGGGTGGCCTGTGTAGTCAACGCAGAGAGACTCTTTGGCTATTTGGATAACTTAACCTGTTCTTAAACTCCTTAAAACCTATTAACTTGCTCCCTCCCCAACCTCCCAGCTTCTTCCTGAGCAGTACTGGGGAGCTTTATGCCTTCCTGTGCGAATGGGACAAGCGAACCCAACTCAAGTTCCGTACAACTTTCAATTAAGAAAAGGACATTGTGGTCATGTGAAAAGCTGTCTAGATGCTACAAACCCCCTAATTTTCCTGCTGGCCTTCCCAAAAACTGAACCTCTCCACTTTGATCTCCTAGACTTTCCGGAACTGGTTTGTTTCTGTTTGTTTGCTGTTAATTGGACGTCAGATGGCAACTATTTTCTCATCTGCCTGTTCAGAATGGTAACCCTTTTCTCTCCATGATGGATCTGTAAGACACTGAAGAGCAGCTCCCTTTTAGCATGTAAATAGCCAAAGGCCACCTGGGAAAGCAGGAGCTTGCTGCCTTCATTGCTGTCTGGGGACACATGGTTGCTAACTAACACTTGTGATACTCGTGTTCTCCAAGAAGGCAACATGAAAGATAATCTGGTGCATGTCATGAATGACATGAGAGAAGGATATATAAATTTATTTTAAAATTCTTTGCAGTTGCCTAACCTTGCTAGGAAAACAGATGGATAATGATAGCCCTGGGGACTTGGTTTCCTGATTTTTCAATGAGATATTTTTTGACTGAAAGAGTTTAATATGGCATAGAAAATGTCATTTAATTACAATTTCTTGTTAGTACCCAATGAGACAGACCTAGGCTCTTAAATTAGCCAGCTAAAGTAGATACCTAAAACTGATGGTTTGAATATCCAGTGGAAAGAGCAGTTGCAAGCAGTAGGTGCACTTCATATATGTAAAGGGGGCAAGGCAATGGCAAAGCTGGTGAGACTCCTGCCATTGAGTTGCTCTGGAAATGGGGCTAAAAATGTCAGAGGAGGTTTTTCTGCCTCCATTCCTGACCACACATGGGAAGAGCGCTGCTGAGTTTTAACTCTGAAAAGGAAACAGGCAGTCTGGGAGGGGAGGATGGAAAGGGAAGCAGAAGCCAAATGGCTGCTGACATGAGGAAGGATTTTGATGCTGGAGGTCAAGCTGAGAGCTGGTGAGAAGACAAAGAGGCACTTTCACAGGAGCTGCTGCCCCTGGATAGGCTGCTTCGGAAACAGCAATTGCGTGGATGGGTCTGAAAAAACCACAGATGAGACCTAAAAGGACTGAACTTCCTAGAAAATTTGCAACATAATTTACTTTATGGAGAGTGAAGGCTTGAAATTACTTGATTTAGGAAGCCACAGCCACGTGGACTGAGGCTTTTTTCAGAGGTGGGTTAGGAGTGCTCATTTCTTGTGACCACAAAAGTAATTTTGGCAGTGGAATCTGCAAATGGTTTTAATGTCACGTAGATGTATTGAGCTAATAAATTTGCAAAGCTTCTGCTGAGCCTGACAGTGACTGATATCTGGCCTGGCAGGTAAACTTAAAAGTGAATCTGTTTGGGTGGATAATTTTTCATGAGGCCTGATCTAGAGAATTTGTAAGTATGTAAGAATTTGCAACTTGCTACTAGAGACCTGTCTTTAGGAATCAAAAGGTTCTGGTTTTCTTCCAATTTCTGAAAGAAGCATATTGGATAGTACTACAAACACAGGTTTCCTGTGGCTGTTTTACCAGGATTCCCAGACTAGACCTTTTAACTCTGCCCATGCCTGTTTTCTTTCTTGCTGCCAAGGGCAAGTTGGATTATAAGGAGAACTGGCCATTTCAGACTAATGTGCAGCTGCTGGATGGTGCTGAACAGCCATGGTGCACAGCATTGCTCCCAGGCTGCTCTAACCTGAGTTACACCGAGGTTAGCACAGAGATGACCTTTGTCTCAGTCACTGTGACTTTTCCTACACCCACATCTTGAGAACTGCCAGAGAAATGAAAATAGCTGAGGAGAAAGAATGCACTGGTAAAATTTTGAATCTCTCTTAAACTGTCTATTATTGTTTCATGACTTCAGTAAAATAGGGTTTGGTTTGCAAGCCTGATGACCTTGAAGAGAGCTCCCTTTCTCTGAATAGAGCCTGTCCAGCAGACTGCCACTTTCCTCTCCTGGTTTTAAGCTCTCTCAGCTCTGCTACGTAAAATACAATGATAGTGAGGTAGGATCCTGTTAGCAGAGACCTGAAAGTCCCCAATCTTAAGACAGCTGCCACAAGCTTGTTAAGCCACATGCTACACTAATACATACTAAAAAAAAAAAAAAAAAAAAAAGGGAGGGGTTTGTGTGTGTGATTTTATACACCTCACACCCTCCAGACCCTCACAATTGTGTATATATGTTTGAGGTGGTCCTGAAGATTTGGGTTCTTTTATGAGTTGAGAACTTTGTGATTGTAAAAAGAAGTCAACACTGGAATTTGGTACAGTCTTGTGGTCCAGATAGAATTCAGTAGTGTATTTACTACTATGTTATATTCCTAAAGCCAGGTGCTTTTGATCCATTGCAATTTAGCCTCTCCATCTCCTGAGTACTGTGAAAACTCCTACGGAGCTGAGTACATCAGATGGTGGAGATACAAGGGGCAAAATCCCCAGCCAGGTGCAGCCCGAGGGAGAAAAAGGGATAAAGGGAGAAAAACATGTCAGCAGTTTGCTGTTCCATGGAGGGCCACCTTCAGACCCACAGCCTGGTATTTTACCATGAATTGCCATTAGGGTATCATTGTCTTTATAAATCAGGTATTGACAATACACCAGAGTGTTAAAAAAGAGGGTGACATGCAAAACTAGTTAGAATTGAACTCTAGGGATGATAATAACTAAAGGAAAAACAGGGGCTGAGAAACTACCTTTAAAAATTGAATTTTTCTTTTTCTGCATTATTGCCCTTCTAAATCCATAAACTCCACGAGTGAAATCCCACCACTGCAATTATTTTATTTAATAATTACATTTGATTGCCAAGAAAACAGCTAAATGGATGTATACTTTGGGCCTAAGGTCAAGTCTTTTTAAAGTAACTGTGAGAGGTAGGAAGAGTGCTTTTGAATTCAATCTCTTCTTCCTTATGGGTGGATCAGAAACAGTACTATGTTGAAATTAGAATACTGCATTGGAGTCATGGTGGTGTAACCCTGTGATATTTTAATAGCATTTTTGTAAAAATAGAGGCTTTTCTTTCCCTGTCCAGTTGGCTGATGCTAAACAGATAAATGTTTATCAATGGGATGGACTGAGCTCTGAAACACCATTGGAAAAGGTCATGGCTTCTCCTTTTCCCTGCATGCCTCTACGAAGACAAGCAATGGACTTAGCCTTTTAAATACTCTGGTTTAAGTCTAAATGAACAGAACTGGGGGCTGACATACATGGGAATTGCAGGAGGGAGAGTGCTCTTTCCCACTGACAAATCCTTGCAAATATAACTTGGCAGACACTCGGGCCTCAGATCTCTTTCATTTGGGCTTACATACCTACCAGAATCTTCCACCTTAATTATGCTGTGGTCACTGTACTTAAACCATAACAGCTGACACTGTGACCATTCCTCCTCTGGAGCAGGAACTCTTCGGTGTAAGTGTGGAAAATAAGTTCTTCTCTGCCCCCAGCTGCTGCCTGCCAACACCAGCCTCTCCTCCTGGCCTTGTTCCTCACTATGACAGAAATCTTGGGTTTCAGAGCTTGAACCTGTCCTTTGCTACAGGAGAGGACAATGGAGTGAGCACAGTTATAGTGTTTGCCCTCGTGCTTGGTGCCAGTGGGTTGTGTCCCTTCCTGAGCACGAAGAATTTCCTTGGATCCGTTTCCTTGCCCAGGCAGGGGATGGTGTGGCACTGTCACAGTGAGCAGTTTTGCTCAGCTGTTTGAATTTACATACAGTGACTTTTCGGTTACTCATATTTCATAGGTTACATAGAATATGAAGTTTGAAGAGAATGACAGATTGGATTATTTGTGGTGGTTTTGGGGTTTTTTTCAAGGTTTCTCCTTTCTTGCTGGGTTAAGTCTATGTCAGAATTCCCAGCCTTTAGAAACTACATAGGTTACTAGCACCCTTTTTTTTTTTCCGATAAACTACAACCACTGGTATGAAAGGGGGTGGGC
Organism: Megaceryle maxima; assembly: GCA_024605025.1. Taxonomy (NCBI): domain Eukaryota; kingdom Metazoa; phylum Chordata; class Aves; order Coraciiformes; family Cerylidae; genus Megaceryle; species Megaceryle maxima. The sequence continues at coordinate 221,659 of JANHGN010014232.1, forward strand.
GTGAAGTTGGGATCACTGAGGGGGAGCTGGAATGAAGTATCCCGGTGCTTGTGGGGGAGGAGTGTACTGGCAAGATTGTACCATCTTGTGAATTGGCAGGGGACCGAGGTGTCGTGACAGGTTGCAGGCAGAGCACAGGGGTTGTCGAGAGGTCAGTTGCTGTGGAAACATCTAAGTATCATCAAGGGGCTCCAGGTACCTTATCAGGGACCCAACTCAAATGCCTTTATGTGAATGCCCACAGTTTGGGCAATAAACAAGAGGAGCTGGAGATGCTCGTGAGTCTGCAGTGCTATGACCTGATTGGCACCACAGAGACTGGTGGAATGACTCCTGCAATCGGTGCGTTGGACTAGAAGGGTATCAACTGTTCAGGAAGGACAGGCAGGGGAAACGAGGAGGGGGTGTTGCCCTCTATGTCAATGAGCAGGTAGAATGCATGGAGCTCCACCTGGCAAGTGATGATGAAAGAACTGAGTGCCTGTGGACAAGGGTCAAAGGAAGGGTAGGAGACTTTACAGTGGGTGTGTACTACAGACCACCCAATCAAGAGGACCAAGTGGATGAGGCCTTTCATAAGCAGATAGGAGCTGCTGCTCGTTCACAAGCCCTGGTCCTCATGGGGGATTTTAACCACCCCGACATCAGCTGGAATAACAACACGGCAGGGAACAAGCAATCCAGGAGATTCCTGGAATGCATGATGATAACTTCCTTCTCCAAATGATAGAGGAACCAACGAGGAGAGGTGCCATGTTAGATCTCGTTCTCGTCAACAGGGA
>JANHGN010014232.1:225984-250423 GCA_024605025.1 Megaceryle maxima
TCCTTTTCTAATCACAAGTCTCTCTCCCTTATTCCTTTTCTCTTCCCCTTTGGGGAGGGAGGGGGGTTAATAGAGAGTGTCTGTTAGGTCTAAGGGGCTGCCCTGACCCTAAACCGTGACAGGTAGGAATTACTGGTGTACTTCTGCATCTCTTACTCTCATAAGAGGACTTCAGTGAAAACATTCTTATGGGCTCTGGTTTACGTTTTGAACCCTGAAAAGGTCTGTGAGCAAACAGCCCAGCCTGTGGCTGGGATCCTTGGAGCCTGATTTGTATGGTAGTCCATACATTGTGCTCCTGCTGATCCTGACAGTGGCAAACGGCCAAAACACTTGTTGAAAGGTGAGAGAGGAAATGAAAAGGTTCTAGAAGATTTGATTGTCCTAAATTTTGGCTTAGCCATCCCCCTCCATCCCGCTGCTAGCAATGCTCTGGATTGCAGGATTCTTGCTGCCCTGGGCGCCCTGTGCAGAGGCCAACACACATTGTATGATTAGTTATTTACAGATGGTATTTAAACAAGGTGATTTAAACAGATGATATTTAAACAAGGATCTTTACTACATTTTTTTTTTTTACTCATATTGTTTCTCTTTATTTTTAAGTAGAAAGTACGTTTATATTCTAGTTTTGAAAATTCTAGATGAAATTGTGCAAATGGCTTCTCAGACTTGACAAAAGACCTACAGTTTTGGGTAATGCAGTAAAGCTTAGTATTAACAAAATTACTACAAATTGTGCTAAGAGCATCATAACTTCAGCTAACGTAAAAATAAGTGAAGGATTTCTGAAGAGCAGTGCATCCATTTAATGCTTATCATCTGGAAAACTAAATGTACTGAATACATAAGGAAATAAAAACAAAGCACAGCTTCCAGCATTCTGTCATTCTTTTTCCTTGACCTGACTTTATTATGCATTACAAATAGTCTTTGTATTCCAAAGTGAAGTCTGTTTTTAAAAATACAAGTGAGTAAAATAAATGTTAGCGTAGCACAAACACCCACTGAATTATATTTTGATCCCAACTTTTCTTTTTTTTTAAGGCTCTGGTATAAGTTTCTGTTTAATAGAACTAGAGGTCTGAAACTATACATGGGGCTCAAAGAAGCATACTCTTCCTGTTTCTTGTTCCTCAGTTAAAAATTAATTAGTACTCTTTAAATTTAAGAACTGTTCTGTTCATTACACACATCACTTGACAGTGTAAACTTCCAATTTGAGTTCACAGAGGTACTTACAGTATAACAGTACACATTAGTAGCATTAAAGGAAATGAAAGATAGGAGAAAAATTTGGATTCATTCATCATGAAGGTAAGAAAAGAGTTGTTCCGCAAACTGCTGAGAGCTACCTGAAATGGGAGTTAGTAATGCACAGTACTGAAGTAAGTTAAAATTTACTGTTTCTGTTCTACCTTTGCACGGAAGGAAAAACCTTCATTTCTGCTTATCAGAACAGGGCTTTGTGCAGCAGGGAAAAGGCCAATTCTCCTTGAGAAAGGGAAGATATTTTCCACCATCTAGTGAGGCCCATGTTGGAGATGCAGTGCAGATGAAATCTGGTTTTTCATTGGCCTCAGTGTATTTGGGAGAAGACCCTGTGCTGGCTGCTGGGCGGCTTCCACACAGGCTTGCAGAATTCCAAAAGTAAAATAAAACCTCAACAGATGTTTTGCCTGGTGATAACTCTCCATTTTTTTTTTTTTTTTATACCATGCAACACACGTACATTTTCTATTAGCAATTCAAACAGAAATTGGCTGTTACATTAGAGGCAAGTGCTGGCATAGATGAGGATATGTATTTTCTTAGAAATGAGTATGCAGCATTTTTTGAAGGAGGTGGCCTTGGTACTCTCAAGCATGCATGTGAACAGCCCTAAAATTCTAGAATTTTAGCTTTTAGAGAAGTTGATTACTGTTATGGTCAAAATAGGTCTAAATATCTTAGATTTTTATCTGTACATCTGAATCTAAATTGAGAGGCTAACTGTGGACTACCTCTACACTGCAACATTTAGTATTCGCTTTTAAATGCTCAAAACAAGCATTTACTTCAGCACTCGTTAAGTTTCCCCTTTTTAAACCACGATGCGTCCTTCAGTAGGAGGATTGGGCCCTACTGGCTTGTTGTCAACTGGGAATTTAAGGCAGTGTTGAAGCATTTGTGATAAATTAATTTCAGCTTTTCTCCTAAAGGGATCTGATTTTGCATCCTCTGTACACTGAACAGTTTCACTGAGCACCATGTCACGAGTGAGGTATAAACCACAGCAGATCAGGTATTTGGATTACAAGATAAATCTTTTTGGCTTATATTTATTAATGCTATTTAACTGTAGTGATGAGGCAAAGGGATGCCGATAATTGCAAATTTGAAGGTTCTCTGTTGAAAAGGCATTTCTACCAGACAGGCTGGTAGAAAAATATTCATCAATCAATTAGAACTGTCCCAGGAATTTATTAAGTTTTACATAAGCTGTTATTTCTGCCTAATTATATTATGAATAAACAGCTGCAATAAACAGTGAGATTCAATCTTCTGAATAAGCACATAACTACATTCTTCACTGTTTTCTGGTTTTTGACAGCTCAGTAGTTAAACTAGATGAACACAGACTATAGTACATGAAAATGGATTAGGAAGAAATTGATAATGTAGCACATTTTCTCCACTTCCTTCTAAAACAGTTAGTGAAAAGCAATCAGTTCTAAAAACCTCTGTCCATGTATTAGTTAATCAATACGAATGTTCAGCCTGCTCCAAGATATTTTAACAGCTGTCAAAGCTAACTCACCACTCATTGTTCACATCTTACATGGAATCGAAAACCACAACTGAAAACCTTTCCTGTCTCCAGGGGACTAACTCTGGGGGGAAAAAAAGAGACTGTGATTCTGGTTACTAGAAATGAGAGGGGGGAAAAAAGATCCAATTCTCAGGTGATCCAATTATTATTAGAAAAACTATGTAAAAAAAGTAGAGCCGGGAGAGTGAGGAATTTAATCATGATTATCTCCCTCTTGTGAGGCAGTGTGAAAATCTGCCAAACCCACCTTGGCTTCATTACCCTGGAGGTGTGAGAGGGAAGGAGAAGTAAATGCAAAATGATGCAGCAGAGAGGCATCGTGATAGAGCGCAGCAAGGGAGCTAATTTCCTCTCACGCTGGGAAAAAGAATCCTTTTCAAGTCTTGCGATATTATTAATGAACTATGAAACCCTAGTAAAGAACTTGGGTCCTTGTCTTGCTATTACTGCTCCTTGGTAGAGCAGAATATAGCTACATTTGCTGGGGGGGGGTGTTAAGAAAAGATCCCTGACTTTATATATACCATTCCCCCCTCCCATTATATAAATAATCCTCTCTTTATAATGTCTATCATATATTATTTCCTTATAATATCTACCTTTATTATTTCCTCTCTATTATAATAAATGTATTAGCTGGCAGGCTTAATATCTTCTCTCATTCAAATCACATTAAGCTCAAGCATGACAAACAAGTGCAAGGAGTATTTTCTTGTGGTTTAAAACACAGCCATCTGAAATCCATACAGCTCTGTAGTTAAAACTGGAAAGCAAATGTATCATTTCTGATATTTTTCCCAGAAAGGTACTGCCTTGACACTGTCAATCTGAATTAAGATACTATCAATCTGAATTAAGATACTATATCAGTTTTATACATGAATTATTGAATTATATGTGAATATATTAACACGTATTTTTACCTTGATTTATTATTGCTAAGAAAATTGGGGCTTGTGGTCCGACTGCACAGCCGGGTGGGCACAAGCACCCCCGGACACCACCCAGGACCTTTTTCTAGCCTCTTTAGGGATGCAGGTTGCCCCTGCTCTTGTGGTGGCTCCTCCTGGGAGACTACTGTTCCTATCTTTGTGTCTTCTGTGAAGAGGACACTTTACTGCAAACAAAAGGTTGCTGTATTTATCCTACATTTACTTAAAAGTGCGGAACAAGAAGCAAACCATTTATCAGGCTGCTCCTCCCTGTCGATTCAGCCACATGCCCCATGGCAGTACCTGTGCCAGCAGGCAGAGCTGGGCTGGGTGATGCAGGGACACCACTGCTGCATGGTGCATGCCCCAGCCACGTTCACCTCCTTTCACTGGATGGCCCAAAGTTACTTCTTCAACTCCATCAGTATCTAGCTGAAGTAATTAAGGGCCCCTATTCCTGACACTGCCTCCTGAGACCAAGAGCAGGCAGTTCTTATGTTGAACTGCCAGGTCTGTAGCAGCACTGCCCTTGGCTTGCCCTGCTGAATGCGACACCTCTGCGCCTGGGGGGAATGATGTTGGATGTTGTGAAAGGAATAGCTAAATGAGAAATACCTGTGTCTGCCCACTCCTGGAAAAGTTATGAATCCAGGACAGTGTGGACTATGAAAACCATTAATATTCTGAAAAGCCTTATCCAGGCAGCTTACTTATTTTTGGCTGTAAGCCAGAGAGACGATGGAGTGCTCCCAGAGCTGGGATCCTGATAATGAGTTCTTCGTCAGCTGTGAGGTGCTAATCCTGACCCTTTAGAAGGTTTTTTTAATTATTAATATATCAGCATCTATATACACATGTGTGAGTGTGTGTATCTACATCTGTTTTATTCTTTTCCACCAGCAGATAACTCCAGCAAGAACAGAATCAGGCTGGGCCAGTAGCTGAGTCCAGGTAGCTCATTACACTGACCTCATGGTCATGCTAGATGTGCAGCAAATCTTCTTCTTAATGGGTTTGCTTCAGCTCTTAGAGTTACATGTTCTTCAAGCCATTGGAAAAATTACAGAGTATTTGTTTTGGATTTATAAATAGATTACGTGGTGATGAAAAATGCCATATTGACAGTACTGAAAACTGGTGCATATCATCTTCCCTCAAGATAGGCACGAGCAGCACAGCCTGCAACCCTGCAGGCATATTTTTGCAAAGCCAAAGATTTCCTTATGCTCCCTGAAGGGATTTTTTTGTGGGAATTTTTTTCCATACTGGACCAGTAGTAGATTGCATGGGCTCAAAGCTGTGGAAACCATCAGGGTTTTCTTCCACTACACAGCAGTGAAATAAAGGATTTTTTTTTACATTCTCATCAGGACCTCAGGTCCTCTTGCTCAGCTGGTGGATCTGACAACCAGCCCTATATAGCCACTGAGAAAAACAAAATGAAAGAAAACAAAACAACTCTATGAGAATCACAATAATTCTTTCCTAATGTGGAATAATTTGATAGCTATTTCTGAGACAAAGAGAACAAAACAGCATGTGTCATTATTCTGCTGCATCAGTCAGTGGTGAATATGTATACTATACATAATTCTGCTTATCCTATCTCCACAAGGCTGCAGGAGACCTAGAAAAGATAGCAAAAAGATCATGTGAATGACCAGGAAAATGAAATGGCATTTGTTTGTAGAAAACACTAACTGGACTAGAGCTTTCGGACCTGGCAGACTGGTGACTAAAGTAAGCATCTAACAGGAGCCTAGAAAATTATCAGCAGGATGAGGAAGTGAATTGTGAGTCATGAATTGCTTGTTTTCTATAAAGTAGAGGTTTTAGAAGATCTCTACTTGGAGAAATAAATTTTCCCAGTGAAAATGTTAGGCAACAGTTTTTACAAGGAGAGGCTGTTCTTCCCAACAGGTAATTAAATTACAGAGCTGATTGCCATGGGGTTACTGTGCTGACAAAAAGTAAAATATGGTTTTAAAAAGGAATACATTCAAGCCAGTAAACAGGGTGATGTGGATATAAGCATATATATCTGATAGAGCTTATATATAGATTTATCTTTTACATATATATGATGTAGCGTTTATCTATATATAAATATACATCTAGGGAAGCCTTTTTCACAGTGAGGATAGATTTTTAGTTGTGATATATGAAAACTGATTCCATCTCTGGACACAAATAAAGTAAAAGAATAATTTATAAGGTGTGAGAAATGAAATTTCTCCAGCACAGACAAAGAAGTTACACTTTTTCTATTAGGATATTTGCCCGACTGCTCCATGCTGCTCTGCAGCGTAAGGCACTTGCTGCTTTGATGAAAGTCTGCAAACACTGAATTAGAGTCTGCATTAGTTACGTAGGTAAAAAAAAGTCCTGCAAATGTACAGAGCTGCCAACACAGTAGGTGCCTGCTCATCTTTTCCCTAGATAAAATATACTCATATAGATCTTCATCTTCCACAAAGTGACAGGATAGCCCCTCCTGCCAGCGTTGGGCTGTAATCATTTCCTGCAACTGTGGCATTCACACAGGCTCCTTCAACAGCTGTAATATGGAAGTTGTCTCCATATGCAACTGTCCTCAAAGTGACATTTTTCCTATCTAGGCAAGCAGATTTAGCAGTTTCCTTAAACATGCTTCCAAAATTCTATAACTATTTTAGTGGGTTTTACCACTGAACTAAAACCAGACCATGAATGCCAGCTGGACCAAAACTGCTGAACCTCAACAAAACCAACTGAGGCTGCTGTTCCACTGGACCCTCCAGGTCCCAGGCTGGGACAAAACTTAGGTCTGGTGTCACCGGCACAGCTTCTTCCTTTCAGCCACTCCTGGGCTCTGCCAGGCCACTGCAGATGTTGTGACTGGAGGAGCTCCTGCACTGGGGTTGGTGGAAGCAGGACTCGCTTCAGAACTTCCCTTAGGGCTGGTGCACATGATGTGACTACCCATCCCCAGAACTCTGCAGCAGTATTTGGGTACCTGCTTTCGTGGTGCCTGGTGGAGTTGAGGAAGATGAATTTTCCAGGGTCCTCAGTCTAACGTGCTGAAAATAGCCAAGGTAAATATGGTTTGCTCCTGCCCTTGTGGCTCTTGACGTGTGAATCCCTGACTCTTGCAATACCATTTGGTGGTGCAGCCAGTTGACTTTTGCCTGCACAGTTTGTGTTTGAACAGCGCAGCCTCTCAATTGGTATGATTAGCTCTGTGCTTCCAGCTTTGGGTGTTTCAACCACCACAGGGGTAAAAAAAAATCACAGGGAAGATGCCAAAATAGAAGCCTGGTAAGAAGGCATAGAGGGAGCTCATCACAACACGCAAAACATGTTTGTTCTGTTAACAGCTTCCCCAGATTTTCCTCACGGCCTCACTGGGCTGATGGGAAACAAGCATGATCTGACAAGATCGCAAATCATCGAGTGTTTAATGGGAGTGTGAGGGCAATGGAGAAATTTAAATTATAATTTTGCTCCAAGCATCATCTTTGGTGGCACTGAGCAGCTCTTGTTCCTCTCTCTTCACCTTCTCGAGTCCATCTGGTTACATGCTGTAATGGAGAGGAGCATCTCTAATAAAGCCAAACGCCAAAGGTGGGCAAAACTTTTCCTGATAAACACAGTTACAAAAATCATAGGAATAACCTGGTGAGACAGGCTTACCCTTGTTTGTATGGTAATAACAAAAAGAGTGTTAAATAGAAAAAGCTTTGCTAAATTGGAAAAATACTTTGAGCTCTTGGCCAGTAACTAATCAGAATAGATGCTTTAGAACAAGCTGATGCTGCTGCACGTTTCCTACCCCTAACCTACTGCTCTTTTTATTGTTGAAAAGTCTCTTTGCAGTGACTTCCATAGAGAGATCCGGGAGCAGACTGCAGCTAAAGCTGTGCCAGCTAATGAAACTCATTTGAGGAGGTGACCTAGGCTTGGAAGTTGCTCTGATAACAAATATTTGCCTAAAAATGTGCTGAACTTGCTGTATGAAGAACTTCTGGTTTTGAACAGATTTTGCATCTTAGGATATTACCAAGCATAAATTCAGTATTTAACATTAAATCTAATTATCCGAGTGTCTTACATTTATAATGATCTTTGGGACATTCCATAATTAAGTAACCATTAATAAACATTCCCATCAGTGTTGCATTAGAACAGGTCATTACAGAGTCAGTTTAAGCAGGTGTAGAAAGCTCAAAATAAATAAGTAAACAAATATGTTAGCAAATAAATAAGAAGTAGACTATTCTATGTATTTCTGTTCTCAGTTCTCAGGGAAGAGCTTTATAATTGAGCTACATATCACTATTAGAGATGCAATTACCTGTAATTGCCACCTTTAAAAGCAAGCCTTTGTTTAGAAAACAATATATAGATGAATTGTGTCTGGGTGCACAAGTGTGAATTGACTTTAGTTTCACAATCTTAACCATCCCATGAAAAATACTTTTACATCTGCAAGGCAGAGAGGCCAAACTGTGCTCTCCATTCCACCAGGGTGAATCAACAGCAGTCACACCAAGATCCAGTAAGTTATTTGGGATTTCCATAGGTGCAATTCATGACAGAATTTTTCACATAACACATATTAGGTAGGAATAATTATTGTATAAAGATAACAAGTAGAAAGTGTGGCTCTTAATCAGTCTAGATACTAAAATCTTCAAAGCTCTCCCAAGGATTACTCTAAATTTATATTACATTTTTGTGGAGAGGAATCAGAGCTTTCTTATTTATTGGCACAACAGAAACTTTTCTTAATGTTGCCATGTTACACACCTCACCTGTGCAGTCAAGGGGAAAGTCTTCATCAATAATCATCAACTTAATATCACCCATATCACTGACAATAATGATATCTGTGAGTTTTCAGCTTTATGGAGTCCGTGTATAACATTATTCAATAGTAAGACTACTGGGTCACTATGAAAGTTTTGCAATGAATTGCAACTTTATTAGAATGCATTTGAGAATAACAGTAGATAACAGAAAAATATAAGGAAACAAAAGTTAGCAGATTTTTTATGTAGATGAAGAAATGACTTGTACAGTCACACACACCTAGAATGTATATCATTACAGCCAGAAAAAAAGAATTTAAAAAATGTGCAGATTAAGCCAGCACTGTAAATGCTTTTATTATTTTTGTAAAAGTTACAAACAGCTAAAAATAGAACTTGATAATGAAACTGCTGACAGGCCTTAACTGTAGCAGGAGAATGCAATGCTATAATACAGTTGTGCCAAGCTACATTATGTTGCTGCGGTGATTAATTCACCGCTGTTTTTGCTGAAGCTGTGCTCTGCAGCAACATCCATAGGTCTAGTTAATCCATATCTGAGGGCGTGAGAGGGGATATAAACTGAGTAAGCACTGAGCAGAATTGCAGTATGGTGCAGGACCCCATTTGTAACACAGGATCACTGCACTACTTAATAGCATAAATAGGAATGGAAGTCATGAGGAGGTTTTGTGTATTATTAATTACAGACTGAAGGTGAATGGTTCTTGCTAAGGCTCATTTCTACAGCTCCAAAACTGCTCTAAGCCAGCAGACAGGGATCTTCTTGCTAACAGGTAATCCTGAACCAATGCAGCCAGCTTTAAATGCTCTCCTATCTACTTCAGTTGATGGGGTACCAGCTACAGAAAAACCATGTAGCTATGAAATGATTTTCTGGAGCAAAAACCCATTAGATCAGACCAGAGAAGGCTCTCTGTAATAAAACCCAAACGGATTTCCAACTGCCCCAGAGAGCAGTACCCAAAGATGGCTCAGCACAGCCTCCTGCCCACCCAGCCTGTTTAAAGCAAATATTTTGGCAGCCAAGGGTTTCTCTTACAGTCTGGAAATCGGAAGTTGGGCTAGATGGTTGTAGGTCCCTTCCAACTGAGCTCTTCTATTCCTGTACAGTGTTTATTCCTGTTAGGGTAGTATAATTGCACATCTATGACCAAACGAGATTAGATTGTTACTGGTGGTAGTCAAAATGTAACCCACTGGAAAAAGTCTTTCACCACTATTGTCATTTTTGACATTTCCTTCTGTTACCTGTTCAAATGTATATTTCTTATGCATCTTCTTTCACCATTGCATCAGGTATATACTTAGCTATATCTCCATTTGTAAAAAATTTTGAGATATTTACCTCCATTCAGCTTCAGGACGTGACCAAATTTCTAAATATTTCCAAGAAAAGGTTTTGATATCACACCTGGCAATATTACTTTGCTCCTCGTGTGAATTTGCATCATTAGCAAAACTTTAAAGGAGCTGAATCTTTTTAGTACCATTTTAAGTGTGAGTAGAATAGCTACGATGCAATTATCATAATTAAAGATAATTAAACACGTATTTATGCAAGGTAAAAAGGCCATGACAAAGGGAGAACACAGTGGAGACACGCGAAGTGAAAGTTCAGCTCCTCTTAGCTGTGTAAACTGTTGTAGCTTCCTACAAGCTTCCGGAGTTACGCAGATCACTGCCAACTGAGGCTTAGCGTTGTATCCATTCTAGAATAAGGACCTAGAGTGTTTGATGCCCCAGTCATTAATATTCATGTAATGAGTTTCCTGGTCTTTCATAAATTGTTATGTGTGAGAATAAGATACCTTTTGTTCTATAGTCTGCTATTCTAGAAAGTTTTACTTATGTAATTAAACTGGAAATAATGTCACATGACTCACTGACCAACTACTAAGACCAGGTAATTAGTAAAAGTGGAGGGTGTTAAGGTAGTGTATTGACATAAATGGGCACATTACCTGTGCCCATATCAGACAATTACATATGTGAATATTGAACTCATAACTGGGATCATCTCTTTGTAATTCAGAAGCAGATTAGATTTCCAGGAAACAGTGTGTAAAAGTAGCTGGATGAAACCAATAGGTATATAAATATATATGGTGGTAACTTTTTCTTAGTATTGACAAATGAAGGGTTGAAGATTTGAAGCCTCTCAAAGTGGAGGAATTTCATGGGATTGCTTAATTTTATAAAGGGTTTGTGCACCCACATGCATGCACACACACATATTTTTTGGCAAGCTCTCCTGAGCTGTCTCCATATTCCATCTGGCAGGGTTCAAGCCGTGATCCTTTTCTTTTTTTTTGGGCTGCCATATTGTGGTTTGTTAACTCAGTATTTGAAAAGAAACCCTTTAGTAATGATGCCAACACAGCTGATGTCCTGCCAGCTTTTTGCAATTTTCCTTTAACCCTGGGATGCACACCGTGTGCGAGAGGTGGATATGCTTCAGGACACTCCCATGAAACACCAGGAAGTCTCTTAGTTATTTTGCTCCTTAATAAAATGATCTTCTATATCTGGGTGTGGTTATAGTAAAACAGCTCAGTACAGCAAGCAAATGTCTAAGACATATTTGCAGCAAATACTTTGAAAGTACACTGACCATGTGAAAGACCATGGATAAGACTGAGGAGACACAGTGGTTGAGCTGGAGAGCCTACAAGGAAAGTACCTGTCATGTTGTGCCACCCTTCCCATCGCAAAAGCAAAGAGTTTATCTTTGGACCTTATTTATGAACTTTGTTTTGTTGTGGTTTTTTGACAGAATTTAGTAGGATTCAGAGAAGTAAATGTAAACATTTACATATATGTAATCAAAAGCTGCCTATTCTAATAGTCTTTCCCTCAATGGAGTAAGAAGGTTTTTCTGGGGGGTGTCCCACAAATTTAACAATCTCCAAAGAACTTATTTGGTATCTGCCCAAAACTAAAGCCAGCACATTTCAAAGAACATCAGCCAAACTAGGGGTTGATTATTATTTTTAATAGACAGGAACATTATACTGCAAATTTTCAGGTGAGCTTGACTTGGACATTTCAGATTTACAACAAGCAAAAAAAAAAAGGAAACCAGCCAGTAGCAAATTCTTAAACCTTACATAAAAATGGTCTGTTTTAAAGAATCAGATTCTGGAATGAGTGTTTGACTGTGGTGGGGAGAGGGAAAGGCAGAGATGCCTGTGTGAGAGTAGAGTTGAGAGCCTCTGCAATGAAATAGGGACTGTTCTTTTGTGGGAGCTGTAAAATGCATTTTAATGATTTTCTGTAGGAAAAGCCCAGAATGATCTCAAGCATAGTTACATGCAGATAAGCTGTAATAAAAATTCCACAAGTACACAGTTCCTCATTTTCTCTACTTAGATAGATATGTTTGGACAAAACAACTGGGGAGTGATTTCATATTCCATATACAGTTATTGAAATTAACAGAATGCAAAGGACCCAGGCAATTAGATAAGAACAATATTTATGTACTGAAATATGGACCTTCTTTCAGATATGAAAGTAGCTAAGAAAGTAACAAATCTGCAGAATCTCTCCTAGACCATTACAGAAATTAATTCACACATGTATCTCAGTATAAGGTCTCATGCAGCTTTTCTGTCACAGGAGCTCACTATGTGAACAAAATTAGTCTTTGCTGGCACTCTACACTTCATTACTGAAACAAAGGTGCTACAGTTTGATCTGTGGATTAGCATGAGCTTGCCATGGGGAACTTAAGTTACTAGATGTGACTCTGACTCGTCGACTTTTAACACACTTTCTCAATTAAGCTGTGCATGCCCTCAAATTAAATAGCAGTTCATAGTTACTGCAAATTGATTTCTACCCAGGCTGTGGTTAAAGCTGCCAAATGAAATGTCAGAGAGGAACATCTTCTTAACTTAGAATATTATACTGATTTTCTTAAAAAATTGTCTCAGCATTTATAAACATTTGGTAAGTAAACTTCAGACCTTTATCCAGTCTTTTATGAAATATGGATGAACATCAGTGGTTTATCATTCTCCAAATTTTATTGTGCTGCCTTTTTTGTGTATTTAGGCTCAGTTAATGTGATTCATACAGCAGACCAGAGGGTAATTTAAATTTTAATATATTGCAGTCAGGCAGTGTCAATGCATTATTTCTGTCTGTGGCAAGGTACCAGTTCTCTGATTGACTGATTATGGCAAAAGGAAAAATTATATCCCCAAGATGCATCACAAAACCACATAAAATGTACATAAATATGTCAGTTTATTATGACATTACAGGCACTAGCAGGATTTGCCAAACGTCCGTGCATTGCAGGTATCTGCAAGCCTTAGTGATACTAGATCAGTCACTTAGAAATAACGTGGAAAGATCAGACTTGGCTTCTGAATTCAGCACGTTCACTGTGCAGAGCAGCCTGAACTGATTTGTAAATCCCTGGCTGTTCAGAAAGGAACTGAAGAGAAATGAGGATGTTGTGCTTGCAATTCAGGATATTAGGGTCCAGTTCTTCACTTGACCACAGACTTTCTGCATGATCCCCTGGTCCCTTGTACACCAGGCACCTGCTCACATCCCACACCTTTCCCCTTTCGCGCTCTGAACAGAACCCAAACCCTTCTAAAGCAGCTGTGTCTCTTCTCATGTCTGTATAGCATAATGAGCAACGGAGCTCCAATCTCTGCTGAGCTTTCCAGGCAATACAAGAAATACAGTTAATATTTACTAATCATCATAACCAAGTCTGAAGTCACAAGAGCAGGGTGGTGAAAGCCTTGGCTTTTCTGAGCGCTGCCAGTCAGCTGGGCTTCACCTTTATCCCCACTGTGTTTCATGAAGAGCCTCCCAGCTGGCTCCCAGCGTGGTGCATGTGGTCTGCTAAGCTGTTTTACAAGAGTGAGTGGCATGTTCATACAGGCGATTAAGCAAGGTACAAGTATCAGGAAAGCAAGGATTTGGTGGTGTGCTTCATTAGCACTCACACAACATAGCTGGAAGTGCAAGTGGAACCTTTGAATTAAGCTGTAGTAAAGGGAATTACCACAAGGATATTCTTCAAAGTGAATCTTGAGATTATGAAATAGACTGGTTGCTAAGTATATAAACATGTTAATGACTGATCATTAGCCCATCTTATTAAAGACATAGAAAGCAATTTATGCAATGTAAAGAGTAATGCAGTCTGGATTTTCCTTCTCAGCTGAATTACTCAGCAATCGTAACCTAAGTGGATTTTTGTTGTCCTTTATGCGGTAAAGTTCAAACTTAGATGACTTAGGAATGGAGTCTCTGTACATCTATTAATGGTATATATAATGAAGCTTTTAAAGCTTTTCTGATTTGTACCAGCTAGAGCTGTGCCTCTGATTTTTTTAAATAAAAGGCAGGTGGCTTAGTGACAGCTTTTTAATACCTGTTAAGCTGAAATCCAGCCCAGATTCCGAACCTTCTTCCAGACAAATGCAGTACCTTCAGATCCTCCCATTTTACATGATGCATAGGTAAGAATTTGGAATTAGCATTACAGTTTTGGTGGTCATTAATTGTAGAGAGTATTTTGGACCAGTTCTACTTCAATTCCATGTACTGAGTATTGGTATTTACATCGCTTGAACAAAATATTCAGGGTAACAGAACTTGCTGTATTGGTATAGATCATTTATTCATGAAGTCCAGTAGCCATCTGCAGCAGCAAGCAATAACTGAGAAGGAGGCAATCATCTTTCATAATTACAGCTAACCAAGTGCACATCAGTGCACACTATTTGTTATAAAATTCTCAGTTTATTGTCACAAATAAACTCAGGAGTCAAACTCTACATTAAAGTCGTGAGTAAAGTGGATTTGAAGCTTAGGTTACTGCGAGCTGCAAGCTCTCGGCGCAGACATAAAAATCTGGACTATAAAAATATCTGATTCACTTGCTAAGTGACTCAGCATGGTGCTGACAGCACATGTACACAGGACTGAACAAAGCAACTCAGGAAAATGAGAGAAAAATAGGATAAGCAAAGATGATGTGTCTGAGTAGTGAATTATGTCATTATCATTCTATAATAAAAATCTTTGTGCAAAATATTACTGCACCTTAACAAGATGTTTTAGAGAAAATATGTGTGTGTATATAATATACTTGTTACAATAATAGAGGGGGAAGAACACACATTTTATGTCAAATGATCTTTGATTAGTTAGATTTTACCAGAGAGAAACTGAAATTAAGAATTGACTACTGTTATTAGACATAAAATTGAGAAATATGAATCTGTTCAGGCATATTCTGATTACACATTCAGCCTCTAGAGCAAAGGCAGGGACTGTCACATTTCCCAAATACCATGTCAGGTCCTTTTTGGAGGTATCAGTATTTTAGAGATGGAAGATCTAAAGGATGAGATCAGACCGGAGAGTGCAGTGCCTTTACTTTTTGCCACGGCCCTAAAGCCAGCAGAGCCAGAGGTCAGGAAATGTCAAAATGCAATAGGATCTTCCAGCCATATCTTGATCCCAGCAACCTCAGCCTAAGTCAGGCTGGTGAATGCAAATAATACCTCTCAGATTGTATCTCCTCTTCTCGCATGACCTCAGGCACACAGACTGTGCTGAGCTCAGGCCACTCCTGGCTGCAGTGGTGCAACTGGAAGGGAAGGTGAAAGGAATTCAAGTCCTATTTTTGTACTATTAAGTATAAGGAATTAAATACCCAGTAGATTTTGACACTGCCTGAGAGTGTCCTTTGGAATTAAAAACCTATAATAGAGTATGGTGCATAGGCTTAAATAAAAAATTAAAGTAGCTGGATCTGAGATTTTTGAAAGGCCTGTATCCATAATCTTTGAATATTTAACCTCTCAACTTCTAGAAAATTTTAGTGCATAGATTACATCACTGTATGACTGTAAAGCTCAAACCCCTCAGCTATAGTACATAAGCATTATTGTAACTGAGAGCCAGAGAGGTGAACTGCTTGTATCAAGGCCCTTTGCTTCTGTGGAGTTGGACATGATCATCTTGGAGAGGGCAATTCGTACTTTTCAGAGGAGAGCTAACCAGCTACAAAGGACAGTGGGGTTTCTCCTGCCAGCTTTTGCTGCTCTGTGACTTCTACAGGTTGTTATTCAAGCTGCTACTTCTAAGGGATGGTGCAAGGATGTCTGTATTAAAATGTGATAGCACATTACCGTGACTCAGTCAAAAAAAAAACCCTATAAGAAAATCTGCAGCACCTCCAGGTCCCAAACTCACGTGTCCATCTGTATTGTAAAGTGATTCTGCTTCACCTGCCAAGGTCAGGGGATGTAAAATGCCCTTCTGTTCAGGCTCACACGAGGAGGAGTGAGCTGGCTGCAACCCACGCTGTGCTGTGCACGTGGAAAATAGGTTTAAACTCTCTGCGGTTGTTGGGGTGATGCTTACTTTCAGTTCCTTCTAGTGGTGACTCAGGCAAAATCCATTGTCTTTGCCAGATATCCTGAAGCTGTGTGTGGAGAAGGTAGTGCCTTAGTACTGCTTTTTTCCCCTGGTGGTTTTGATGGCTGATTAGGCTCCTCTTTTAAATCACTCGGTGTCTTCCTGGCCCCAGGCCTGCCTCTCAGTCTCTACATCCGAAAGAAGTCAGATGGAAGAAATGTCTTCCAGGGCTAACTTGAAAAACCATCACTTCTTTTAAACTGTTGCTTTCAAGATGGCTGCATTCTCCTTATCATACCTTGCTGTCTTCAGACCCAGTTACCTCCCTTGAAAGTGAGCAACAGATCCAAGCAGATGTTTTCTTATCAAGAATTCATACCAGACCTATTTATTTTAAATTAGCATATCTCATTAACTGTCTCAAGGACACTGGCTGAATTAATCTTTTAATGAGTATCTCAGAAATCTAGCTTTTCAAAACTGAAATATAACTGCAAATAGCTGTACTGTTAACCCCCTCGCTTCCAGCACAGGCTTTGATAGGCAAGCAGTCGAGGATGGGGCTTTTCTAGCCAGCCTGTGTGAAAAGTCACCTACCATTCCACCTGGTGTTTTGGGGTCAAGATACACCAGACTGTCTTGATCCCTATGCAGGCGTAGGGCTGTTCAGACAGCAGGCAGAGAAAGTGGAGGGAGGATCAGCCATGTGCCTGCCACTGCATGGAAGGGCTCTTATGATACATATATTTTCTCTGTTTTTCTTATCACGTTTTCCCCCTAGTAGCAGCACTGACATTATTTTTGTACAATATTTAATCATTGAAAAGGAAACCACAGGCTGATGTGATATTTCGATTGGATATAATCCAAACATCCACATTTATTTGTTCTAATATATGAGTATTAGAGAAGACAGAATGTCTGTGAGGCTTCATGGATTGCATTTTTTTTGTGCTTAAGACAAGTGTGTGTGATGTTGTCTATATGTCCTGCATAGAAAGACATTCTGGTACAGTACTTATTAAAAGGAATATAATTACACTAGAAATAGTAAAATATTATGCTGACCATGGGGTCTGCAGAAATGGGTTCTTCCCAAGGAATAAGCACATAAAGATGTTATTTTAGGGTGAGTTTATGTGTGACATTGCAGCAATCAGTTAATTTGCTGTCCATACTCAGGCGAACACTTTTTTTTGTGAGATACAAGATACAGGGGTAATGCAGGATACAAGGTGCTGGGGTAATGCAGGATACGAGATGCTGGGGTAATGCAGGATACGAGGTGTTGGGGTAATGCAGGATACAAGATGCTGGGGTAATTAATGCAGGATACGAGGTGCTGGGGTAATGCAGGATACGAGGTGCTGGGGTAATGCAGGATACGAGGTGCTGGGATAATGCAGGATATGAGATGCTGTGGTAATGCAGGATATGAGGTGCTGGGATAATGCAGGATATGAGGTGCTGGGATAATGCAGGATATGAGGTGCTGGGGTAATGCAGGATACGAGGTGCTGGGGTAATGCAGGATACGAGATGCTGGGGTAATGCAGGATACGAGGTGCTGGGGTAATGCAGGATAGGAGGTGTTGGGGTAATGGAGGATACGAGGTGCTGGGGTAATGCAGGCCAGGTCCTGGGTAATGGGCATGGCCTGAGAATAACCCAAAACCCACAGTAACTTTTGCTTCCATGAGGTTATATCTGTCCTAAATGCTGGTTAAGCAAGATCCAGAGAGACTCCAGCTACTCGACTGCCTGTAGGAGGTAAGTGGAGACAAAACTAAAGTGTAATGTGCATCCAGATGGGCCACAGTTGAATACGCTTTTGAAAAGCATATCAAGGGAGGTATGGCTGGAAAATAGAACGGAATAAAGGGATTATGGGGAATGAGTGAATATTTAGAAAAGAAGAAAGACTCAAGGGCAAAGATGTTACAAATAAAAAGAGATTTCAACTTCAAAGAAACCCACAAAAATAAAATATGTAGGAAACCAACCTGAAAATTCTGTTCACACCTGGGATGATTGATTTGTGAGACATTTCTAGCACCTCAGCTGTAGTTATCCGTTCCAATGGCTCATTTGAATTTCATAGAATTTATTTTGAATCCAAGCAGTGTATCACCACATAACCATGTTGCTGAAATGATATTTCAAGGCATTTGGGCCTTCAGTTCCGTGGGAGGTCAGCGTGGCTCAATCCATTTAGCGCAGCATCGCGGCTCATGACGATGTAGTTAAGGGTGTGCCAGCAGTTCCATTACAAACCCCATTTTCAAGATTTAAACTTGTTGAGTGATTTAACAACACACTATACCGAACAGCAGTGCTGGGGGGAAAAAATCAATATTATAATTCAAAAAGTAAGTAAAAAGCACCCTTTGCTAATGAAAGCAACGACAGCTGTGCTTTCTGGAGGAAAATGAATAGTGCCTGAACAACAGGCAAAACATACACTAACTCAAACATGTTCATATATATAAATAGCACACCTATATTTAACAGGGTTGAAGCAGACAGAGGTAATACATAAAAACATTAACATTTCTGCAGCCAGGATATTCGCAACAGCCAAAGGAAGAGGCTCAGAGATCTCTCCTTGTTTCACGTTCCTTTAAATGCTAATGGAAACTGTACGTGTGCACTCAGAGAGGAACTCAGAGTCTGCAAAGGAATTGTGTTATCTGCTTAAATATATATACTTCTATTTTTTTTTTTCCTTTCCTCAGGAGAGAGCTGTTTAGGTCTGCTCCTAGATAAAAACAACAAAATGCCTTAAAATGGGGTGTTATTATGCAGAGTACATTGCTGTGTTTATGCCATAATCCCATTAGGTTTCAAAGCACCTAACCTCGAGAGATTTCAAGAGATCAAAATCGTAGAGGTACGAGCATTTGCATGAGAAACACTGTTTTGGTGGGCAAGGGAAACTTGGTATTGAATAGCTTTGAATCTTACTGTTAAAAAAGTGAATAAATATTTGATACATATAAATAAATATGTTCCTAAAGAAGCTAATCTTCCTGCAGGGAAAGGTGTATCGTAAGGAAAATAACAGTGTAAAGCTCCATGGGAGTACTAACCTCAGGTCAAACTAGCAGCAGGCCTTGTGTTTTCATTTATTAATTAGGTGATACATGAATTATGGTAATGCAATTATATGATAGTTTTGTTGTCACTGTCTGGCTTGCTTCAGTCCAGTTAGAAGAGGTACAAGCTAAAAATTGAATACTAGAGAAGACTGAGAGGGGATTTGAGAAATGTTTATAAGTATCTGAGGGCTGAGTGTCAGGAGGAAAGGGACAGCCTCTGCTCACTCATGCCCTGTGATAGGACATGGGGGAATGGATGTAAGCTGGAGCACAGGAGGCTCCACCTTAACATGAGGAGGAACTTCTTTACTGTAAGGGTCACAGAGCGCTGGAATGGGCTCCCCAGGGAGGTTGTGGAGTCTCCTTCTCTGGAGGTTTTCAGAACCCACCTGGATGCGTTCCTGTGTGACCTGTGCTGGATTCTATGGCCCTGTTCTGGAAGGTGGGGGTGCACTCGAAGATCTCCAAGGTCCCTTCCAACCCCTGACACCCTGTGAATCCATTTCGGGGTGCCCCATCCAAATTTCTCTGCAAGTCAAGGTTTTCAGCCCTGACTGGAGTCACATATTTAGTGGTCCTTCAGCCACAGCTATCCCTTGGAAGTCCTGTTGCATGATTCTAACTACAGATTTGCTATGCAAGGCAAACACCAGCTCTTCATTAAATATCTAACATCAGTGGATGGTGCAGCAATGTACATGAGAGCAGATTTTGACTTATTTTTCCCTGCCTCTGCATGAGCAGCGTATATAAATCTCGAAGCAAAATCTCTTCGAAGCAGGTATGTTGTCTCAAGCCCTGCACAAATAAAAGCAGGTGAATTTCCATTCAGTCTGAAAAATCTTTTCACCAAATGCCTGTTTGATCATTTCTTCCAAAGTAAATGAAAGTTGGTAGAGTTTGGCTGAGTTCAAGCTGCCGGACCTGAGCAACATCACACAAGGTATTTAACGGTACTCAGTTGGGAGAGGATGTGATTTTACATGTCAACAGCCAACACAGAATATACCTAGAGAAGTCCCAGATACAGCTCACTTTGGAGACACCAAATGCAGCAAGAGGTGATGTTCCCTGACTCAGTGTGTCTGTCTCTGAAATGGGTACTAAGCTGGTGAAGGGTCCAGAGCACAGGTCTTGCGAGGAGTGGCTGAAGGAATGGGAGATATTCAGCCTGGAGAAAAGGAGGCTCAGGGGAGACCTCACTCTCAACAACTCCGTGGCAGGAGGTTGGAGCCAGGGGGAGTCAGTCTCTTCTCCTAAGGAACAAACAACAGGACAAGAGGAAACGGCCTCAAGTTGCTCCAGAATAGGTTTAGGTTGAACATGAGGAAAAATATCTTCCCCAGAAGGGTTGTCAAGCCCTGGTACAGGCTGCCCAGGGCAGTGGTTGAATCACCATCCCTGGATGTGTTTAAAACTCATGTAGATGTGGCGGTGAGGGACAAGCTTTAGCAGTGGCCTTGGTAGAGTTAGGTTAATGGTTGGACTTGATGATCTTAGAGGTCTTTTCCAACCTAAATGATTCTCTCCGTCATTATCCCTGGAGAGAATTACAAGCAACCAAGTTACAAACACTGTTTTTTTAATCATGGAAGTTTTCCAATAATTTTTAATTTAAGATTTTTAATTCAATCCCCATTCCAGCAAGTACACCAAAACTTTTCCACTTTTACCTGCCTACATCTGTTGCACATTAGCTGGACGTGATGCACATTATTAATATTCTCTTCTTTTGACAAATTATTGGTGATGAAAAGAGAATTTACAAAATATTTCTTTGAAGAGAACATAACATTTCTCTGTTTACCAGGAGTTAATTACCCAAAGTTCACATTTAAACAGAATTTTATTTAATCCTACAAAAGTGAAGAAAAATATGCAAATCAGTCCCAACAAAGCGCAGTTTTAAAATGGAAGAAATTTCCACCTGCTACCAATTAAGCCTATATTTTTTCATAAGAAAGTGATGGTTGATTATACTAATTTTACCCTTGTGGTAATTGTCACTGATCTTCAGCATATTGTATGTGTCTTGCTCTTATGAATCCCATATCCCCTCTGCCATAAATATTTCATAAAATATTCAAAGCTAGTCCACAGCCAAGTAATAACAAATGTCAAATGACACATTAGGAAGATTCATAGCTTTTTTACGTATAAATTTTATATAAAAGCCTAACTCATTTATTGTGGTCAGTGTTAAGGATTGATTTTAGCAAAGCAATGCTCAGCAATTAGTATCAGCACCTTTACTGCCAGCTTGTTATTAAAGTAGAATTAATAGATATTACACAGAGTGCTTGGTAGAAGACAGTGCAGACGATGGGCTGTTCAGCTGTGTGTGTGGGAACCTAATTTCCAAAGGCCTAATTGAGGACTACTCTAGTAAATGGAAAAGTTTTTGTTGATTTCAGTGGGCTTTCCACCCTTCTGGGTCTTTTCTCAAAGTCTCCATTACTGAAGGCTGTGGTACCCTTTTGTTGGTGTCCCCTTTATTGCCATTAGCTTAAAGCCCTTCTATCTCACTCTACCTCTATAAAAAATTCAGTTTTCTGGGTAAAACACAATTTCAAGCTTTCTTTCCTTTATAAATAATGAAAAGAAGAAACAGTAGGAAAAAAATGAGTTTGTGTTTCCTCAGATGTAAGTTTATTGAACTTAAACTGTGGTGGCCAGCCCAAAAGAGGGTGGGTGGGTGCCTGTGCACCTGGGCAGTCTTAACAACAAGATGAGGATCATGTGCAAGGAATAAATACAAATTACATTCCTGAAGGGAGGGGAGCAGTTTATAAATGTGGTTTCTTTAGTGCAGCTGGGATGGTGGAAGCAAGGTGGATGTACTGCTGAAGGGCTTGTTAATGATACACTTGGAGACAAGTTCTTGGCCATGTGCTGAACATCTCAAGGTGAGCTTCTTTGGGAAGAGTTGACTGCAGGTAAGAAGAATGAGTGTGAAAAAAAAGTGATAGCCAGAGTAAAGCTAAAGGATGCTGATTGTGTTTGTGTGTTTTAGTCTGTCTTTTCCAGATGTATTTTTTACATCAGCACCTGCCAGCTTCTCTTCTGAGACAGGCAGCAGCAGATGTTGCTGACCCCAAAGCAACAGGCAACTTATGTCTATGATTTAAAATAGAGTAACTTCAGCTGAGGAGATGGTGGCTTTCTCTTGTTGTGGCTTTGAATAATCAATCCAAGAACCTGCCTGAGTTGCAGGGTGTGATGAGCTGCCAGGCTGCTGCTTTCTGTGTGCTGTGGGCACAGGCAGTAAGGGCAGGGAACTGTACCCTGCACTGGTCAGTTGTGTGGAGTGAGTTCCTCCAAACCTGATCAGAAAGCTGATCTGCTGAGTGGGTTGTGAGTGGCTTTGCTTCTCTTATACAATGTGACTTTTCAAGTTGTGGAAGGAACAAGTAGGGCTACCAGGCACCATAACTCAGCACCGTTCCCCAGAGCTGATGGTGTCTTTTGTCTTCTCTATCCCAGGAGGTAACCCCAATGCTTCCCTGTCCTCAGGGTAGGATTCATTATTGAAGTACTCTACAGACTGGAGAGACTTAAATTATCAGGAAACTGTGATAAAATTGAGTAGAGTAGTGGGGCTTGCGTGAAACTTGAAAGAAAGTAATAAATTGCACGTAGCACCAAACTTGGGGAATGTTTTCTGCTTTAGGAGTCTTTTATTTAATGATCCTTGTAGAATGGTGTTTAAACCAAATGTGAAAATGGCTCAGAGGCTCCTGTTAACCTGGAACAGATGCACGCTTTTACAAATATATTCTTATTTCTAAACATAACAAGGTATTTTGACCGGTACTTTCACATAGCTGTTTTCAAAAACGTTTATTGTTCAGTGATTATGAAGCAGGTATGATCCCAGCAAAAATACAAATATGATTTGTTTTGGTGGTTTTTCCTTCGGAGACCAGTAAACTTCCCAAGTTCTCTTTCAGCCTTTTGCTTTCTGGTTGACTGAGTGGCTCTTTAGGAGGTAGTAACATGGGTGTCCAGCTGCACATAAAAATTATTTTGAAAAGCAGTGGTAGTTTGAGGACAGTGGTTTGACTGACTGACACTTTTACAGCTAAGGAGCTGATTTATATGAAGTGTAAATGTCATAGTGTTACAGCTTTGTCACCCTGTAATTGCAAGTACAGCTCTCCTGTTTTATGTTGCCTCTTAACTGTGTGTTTCTCACAGCTATGCCGTTGTTAGATATGCAACTGTCGGGTCATCTGGCAGCAATTCCATCTCTGTTCTTGGTATTAATTCATTTAGATGTTGTAATTTTTGTTCCCATGAGGCACCTCGCTTAGCATAGCAGTTCCTGCTGGTATCCCCACTGGCCATGTTCAATATATGAAAAATGTTATTGCTGCTATGCGATAAAAATTGAGACTTAGGCTTCTTAATGCAAATGCTTCGATTGAGTGGCACCTGGCACATCAAACACCCTTCCTGTGGCTGTGCTGGCTGTGAGTGAGCACAGCCTTGGGGCGCTGTGGGCAGAGCTGGGCACGCTGGGACTCTTGGTGGGGCCTTGCCCGGTCTGTGGTGGTCAGGGCCACCGGTGCTTCCATGCACAGATTGGCCTCAAATGTGTACACACAACTCAGCTGCAACAGCAGCTGTCTCCTAGGAGAAAATCAAGACTCATTTACTGATCAGCCTTTCTAGTTTGTAAAGGACATGTTTACAGTTGCTAACGTGAGAGGAAAACAAGCACTACAAGTACCATGCTCACAGTTGAGGGGGTCTAATGCTTTTCACTTAAAGGTCCTGTTTTCAGTCCCTGATAGCTTTGGATATAAATCATTCTGGTTGATATTCTCTTGGCTGGGTATTTGCTGCAGTTGCATATTCCCATTTTAGGAGTGTTTAATAAAACTGTTTCAGCCATTACTGGGAAGGAATTCAAGAGATACCACAAGTTAAATAAGTACGTCTGTGAAATGTTGTTCTGCGTACTTCGGAGGAGAGATGGAAATCTGTCAGCTAAATGTCACCTCAGTCACGAGTGTGCTTTTGTGTGCTCTCAGAAACCTGTCTAGATATGATTTCTGAAAAAACCCTACCTCCTTGTAATATTTGTTAGTTTAATGGGTAATTTTTGCTGTCTCTGCATTATTTCGTGATCTGAGTGGGGAAATAGCCTTTCTGAAATAGTAAATGATAAACTAAGCATGTGTAAATCATAATACATGGTTATATGTCCCAAGAGGGTTGAGCTAAGATAAAAGTGCCAACCTCTGATATTTCTTAGTGCTTCAGTTCTTGACTTGACCACTTCTAATGCTAACAGAGATTATCATCATAGATTGTACCTGAGTGATAAAGGCAGCTTGCCTGCTAAGCTTTGTGTAGAATTTTGAGTAAGAAAAAAATTAC
>JANHGN010014232.1:259768-284929 GCA_024605025.1 Megaceryle maxima
GTGGGGGGGGGGGTGGAGGGGCCAAACCAAGCCCCTGAGGTGTAGGTGTTCCTTACAGTCCTACCAGGTTGTGGTGAATCTGCTGCACCTGTCACCTGGGAAGCCCAAACACTTTCTCATCCAGTGAAATACAACTGCTCTGAAATGAAGAAACACCGTGATTTTTTGGCTTTCTTTTATCTCATTTTATTCCAGATGAGTTTTGTTTATCTATAGATTTTTATAGTCTGAATGAAGTGAGGGAACTTTATGTTTAGAAGTGTCAGTTGTTCTGTCATCTTCCTTTTTTTTATAGGGATCTGAATTCTTATTTATTCTCTAGCAAAAATGACCGTCTTCTTGTTACATATTTAATACTACAAGGGTTATTTGGTTTTAAAGTCATCATAATGCCTATTGAAGAATACAATAGGTGAAATTGTGTGTGCTTAGCATGCAGCAGAGAAGGAAACAGATTTTCTTGGTTGCTCTAATTGCATGCAAGTTTAATCATGTCTTTGATACCCCTGAACAATAGCAGTGAATAACTGCTGTCCTTTTTTCCAGTGGACTCTATAGTTGACAGAGTTTTAGTATTACAGCCTTCATACTGAAGGGAAATCAATATCTGAAGAGAAAGTGCTGAGTATATTCTATTGAGGCCATCCCTGGCTTTGATCAAAGAAGATCCCCAAGTATTAGGAAAGCCTACTATTAAAAATAATATTTATTCTCTATAATTAAGAGAAGGATTTCGTTTTCCTTGTCTTAATAGGTAAAAGAGATTTATTTTTTTCCCCTCTGTCATGGGACTCTGAACTTCCTGTAATTATTTAACAGTGGGAATTGGTCTCCATCAATAGATCAGGAAATATCCTGGGACACCTAGTTAGTCCCTTAGCCGTGGGTAGTTTGAGGAGGAAATAACATGCTGATTTGCAGTTATAATTGAGGAAAATAGCTCAAGAGGCTTCTGACAGTACAGAAAACAGGAGGATCAGAGCTGGGTAACTAATTGGCTGATGATTCATGATTGCTTCCATTTAATTTTGCTGTCACTTACGAAGCAAGGTTAAGAATAGATTGGCTTTTTATCTACTTCTTAGCTTACTTCTGCTTGGATTTTGGGGGTGGTAGGTGAGTGTGGGATTGTTCCTCCCCCCCCCCGCCATGACTGTGTGATTTGTGTCTAAAAAGCACAATTTCTTAATGTTGCACTTAACACGTATTCATCATGGAACTATAGATTAAAACCTTCACACACAAAGTTTTGATTTTTTTCCCAAAGATAAAATGTACCCTACCAGTAAGTTAATAACACCTTCCTGCTGTTACCTTACAGCACTCTACAATAGTTGGTATTAAATAAAAAGGACTTCCAGCAAAATAAAATAAATCACAGCTCAGTAAATTAGGCAAAGGGGAGATTGTACAGCTCACCCTTGAGCAGTACCCAATGGCAATAATGCAAATGTAGAGACTTAAAAGTACCAATGAAGCTACTCAGAAGGCACCCCAAGGACAATCCTCCCTCTGAAACCCTGGTTGGTGGCTCTGTTCCATCATCCCTTCAGCACAGGGTTTTTTATTTGCACCAGCCTGTTTCCAAAAGCCTGAGAACTGCCCCAAGCAGGGCTAACTCTGCCTTGTGCAGCACACTTTGGACACGGATAGAACCCTGTTGGTGCTCATTTGTGCCCTTGTTTTATTGATTGTCTGCTGCTCCCTTGGCTCACTCTTCCTACCACAGAGTTATTTCAGTCCCTAGGGAAAAGGAGTGCTGAGTAAAGACAGGCCACATGTTTGCAGGTTTCTATTTCTCTTACAAGAGTGGTGGTCTCTGCTGAAAGCACCTGTGTCTTTGGCATCAGCAGTAGTGCTGTTTTGAGACTAAAATCCTTCTGGCCCCAGCCAGGCACTCCACAGGTACCTCTTCAGCCAAGCATTCCAGTATCCATAGCTAAATCTGTAACTGGAGTTTATCTTAGATATAACCTCTTTCAAAACTGTTTATCATTCATTGCTGGAAAGATGTGGTGTGTGCTTAAAACGACAACAGCTGGAAGTGTTGCCATCTCATTTATTTAACAAATTTTCTTACCGAAATCGGACACGTCCTTAGGGAGAACAATGAATCACTCCAACTATTTTGATGGTTCTATATTCTAGGATTCCATGATTCTATTTCCATTAGACTAAAACAGCACTGTCACAATAATGGTTTCATTACAGGAATCTCATGTATCAGAGCAGCCAAGCCATCCTGTCTCTTCTTCCTTTTCAAGTCTGCATTGAAAAGTGAATATACAGGTGTCAAGCAGCACGCTCCTCCCTGTGAGTGCTGACCAAGCAGATGAACAGAAGGGCTGATGATACATTATATCGAATAAGTATGTTTGTGGTGCAATGTCTAACAAAGAAAACCACTTGCAAACAAATGCAAAAGCAAAGGAGCTATCTCAAAAAGCACAATGTTGTTTTTTCTTCCCCTGTGGATATAGCACATCCCTCCTCCTTGGAGAGAGTCAGGCTCACTGGAGCTGTTTGCCAATGCACAGGGTAGACAGGAGAGTGCTAAATTGGCAGAACTCTCTATTTTATACCTCTGGCAGATAAAATTCATTGTCTGGTCTGTGTAGCAACACAAATCACTTGCATGCACAGGCAGTTGTTCTTAAATTTCAAGAGCACTCACACTAAACACCATACAGCTTGTACAGAAAGAGGAGCACTTGCATATTTTTGGGGTGGGGGGGGGTGGTGCATGAAATAAAGGCCATGAGTGCTTAGCTCCCACTGTCAGCTGTAGCTGCGTGAAGCTACTCCAGTGTGTAGAAAAGGTTTCAACTCAGGCTGAGCAGTCTTTCCACATCTGTGTCTCTGGACCTCACAGAAGCAGTGTCGCCCCTTCACGGGGGAGCAGCACAGACTGGGAATGGGCAGATGAGATAAATGTATTGTGTGCACGTAGCAAAAGCAGGAATAAAAGAAAAAAATATTAGTTCAAGCTTGATATAGTTGAAAACATGTTTTGATTTGACAATGTAAGGGGTTTTTTGTAACAAATACCATTGTTGCTTATAGCTCATGCAATTTTCATTGACTTACTCTATATACTATATAATAAAAGTTAAGGAGTAGAACAAAAACAAGTTGCAGTTTGGAGCAAGTTAATGGTATTTCATTAACAAACTGTAAATAGTAACAGCATAAGCTGGATGTGGAACTGCTTTCACAGGCCATAAATGCTTAATGTTTATTACCAATAAAAGTCAAAGGAGCATTTAGCAAAGCAGTTTACCAAACAAACATTAAATACTTTAATGCATTAGATTCAGTGGACAGAATCAGGTTATTTAATTAACAATGAGTAATCCGTTAGGGCTTTCTTCACCACAAATGATCTTCAGCTTTACACATTAAAAGAGCTCAGGAAAGCTGTGTAGTGGTGGAAGAACAACTCGGAGGTGCCAGATGTAGAAAGCCCCGGTGGGCGAAGAGCTCACGTTTGCTGTTTCCAGACTGATACATCTTGGCCTTCGCATGTGCAGGTCAAGATTTCCTGTCTTTCTGATGGAGTAGGGATTCCAGATAAATCACTGTAATTTTATACACTAATTATCTCAGTGATGTTCTTAGTCATATTCTGCTGCATGGAGTTCAGGCCATCTTTCAAAAAAAGCCACGCAACAAATGACTAATGAGAATATCACATTTAAGATGTAAAACTCAGTGACAGAATGTTCCCAATTAGAAACAGTGACATGAAATGAGCGTTTGGGATGAAGCTGTGATGCCCTCAAAGTTGACAGTCTCTTTGGATTTGGTGACCTTGTATTTGGCTTGTAGCAAATGGCAAATATAGGAAGTAACTACCTTTGCTCACTGTTACTATGCCAAAAATTATGCTATTTGAGACTTTTGCATGTCCCAAGTGGTCAGAAAGATGGGGTTTTCATCAAAGCTTCTCAAAAAAAAAAAAACCAAACCAACTTCCAAAGAGGATCTACATGCAGGATAATGAGCAGCTTCCTTTGCAATGAATTCTTCCCTGAAACGGCCTTGTTCTCTTCATGATGAAATCTGTATTTCTGTCTTAGACGGGGCATCCAACCTACAGACTGATGTTAGATCAGATGAATCCCACCAGATTTGCAAGGAAGACTCTAGTTTGGAAACCCTATAGGTATCTGCTCAGTCCTTCCTGAGAAGGAAAACTCCTTCAAATAAATATCTTAAGGTTTTGCAGAATTGGAAACCTGGAGGATCTATGTGGGTTTTATCAAAATCATACTGAAAGCTTGGAACTGTGGAAAAGTTCCAGGAGAAGATAAGACTGGTCATGTGTTTTGAAGTTTTACAGGTAAAAGAAGTTAGGACTGTGACAGTGATTAAACAGGTCAGTCTCAAAAGCTGGATAGATACAGCTTGGTATTATCTTCGTAACTTCAGAGTTTGAAGTCTTATTTCACAGTCTTCCATTTGAAGGCAGTTTATGATCATAATGCTCGTGTGGCTAATGTTCTGTAATTCAATTACTGCACTGTTGTGAACATTAACAATTATGTAGCAGATCTGAAACACAGTGGGACAAACTGGCAGTGTTCATATTTCAGTTAGTTACAGCCTATTCCATAATTACTACAGATAGGCTACTGTTTAATCCACAGCAATGTAAGGAATGAATTACAACAGTAATTAGGTGGCCAGTACTGCCTGTTAAAATGACTAAAACCTATAAAATCAAAATTATGGCAAGGTTACAGAGGACCTAGCCTAGGAAGTGTGTGCTGTTTCTTCAGTAGAATATCAGTTGTTGGAAACTGTAGATTTCTGCTGCTTTCCATTTCAGAGCTTCAGGTTTGCTCAAAATCATTATTAAAACCTCTTGAATTTTTTTTTTTATCTTCATATTATGCATTTTCCACTTAAAATAGCAATGAAATTTCCACCACAGCTTTTGTTGATGTTATTTAATAACATTGGTTCACTAACTCATGACCTCATGCACTGCTTTGGTCACCGACTATCGCTTTTAGCTCGCACTGCAAACAGCAGTGATTTGAGGTAGGTTGCTCACTGCTTTGTGCATATCCTGTGATCTATTGTTGGCCTTAATCAACATGTTGCCACCTTCAGAAATTCCCATTCTTTTAATCGTATCTCACTCAATGTCAGAGTAAATTGCATGATTGATGTTCTAGCCTGTTTATCATACGTCCCCTTTTAAAAATCGATACTTAAGAATAAAATAGCCTTACAATAATTTATTTTATCAGTGTAAGTAACAAATACTGCTTAATGTTTCACTTGAAGAATTAACTTTTTGAAGATTAACTAAAAGGTAAAATTGATGTAACTGGTGACAGGCTTGGCTGGCTCAGCACTCCTCAAGTTGGCGTGTTCATGCAAGAAACGGGGCAAAAGTGAAACTATTAATTTCTGCTGAGCAGTGTCCAAAAACATGGGTGGTGGATTACTGTAGAGACCATGGAAAGTAGTTGTTTCACTTTGTTCTCCAACCTGTAGCGATTCAAGTTACGGAAGTGTATTTTCATTTTCCCAGAGGGAAGAGCTAAAATGTACTTAATTAGCTTTACCACTAAAGAAAAAACAATTTAAGTTCAAACTGCAGTGTGCCTAAAAAGATTGCAAGTAAGTCTTGAATTTATATTTGGATATGTGTTATATCAGTTCTCTGATACTGAAAGGTCAAAGGCACATCAGAACTACTATAGCTCCCTTATCAAAAATATCAGCCCTGCCAATCACCTTCACTCCAGGTATTCATATTTCTGGTAGAGCTTTCTATCTGAAAATAAGTTTCAAGTTTACATAAACTTAATTGTAGGCAACATTTCATTGGAGCAGTTGGAGTCACTAATGACTTGCTTATGCTTGTTCTGCCCTTGGACTTGTGCAGAGCACCACTGTGGGGGTTATGATAACAGTGCTCACTTCCATCAGTGCAAATGGCTCTGGTGAAAGATTCATTTCTTCTCCTACGTTTTTCTGATTTGTCTGAATTGAATACAAAATTGAATTAATCTCATGATAACATGTTGCTATGACCTCATTTTAAAAAAGGTATAATTATATTAGGACTCATTATTATGGTATTTATTTTTTAATTCCCATCTGAATGATGTAAATTTAAAACACTCTTGTGTAATTTGCTCCCAGTCACAAGAGAGATCCTGAGTGATTAAAGAGTATTTAAGTGCAAATATAACAGCTGAAGACACCAGCTCCTTTTCAGAACCAGTGTGAAAGCACTGCCATGTACAAGGAGCAGTACTTCCCCTTATGCACAGATGTCCTCAGGTTCTTATCTTTTCTTCACCATCATGTGCTCAGCTGTAATTTTGGTAAATTGTCCCTCAGTATTGTTTGGAAAATTCAAACTGATGTTCAAGGGTGCTTCAAAGTCAGACCAAAACTCATTGCTGTGCTGAAAGAACCAGAACCACTCCTCTGACCAAGGTTTGAATTCTGGTTTTGGTTGGTAGGTGGTAAGGATTGCTACTCAGGGGTCATGTTTCTGTTGGCTTCTTCTGGCTCATGGTTATTGTACATAGTGGCTCATCATCCTCTGAGAGTCTAGTTCATGGATTTGGGGAGAAACATGAAAGTCATAATGTCCTCTAAGTTTGTCTTCTCTGAACTTAAGTCTGCAGACATATTGTAAAGATGGTTCACCTATATACTCATGGTCCTACACACCTTAACTACAGAGCTGTGCATTCATACAGAACACTTTAACTCACCACAACAGCACAGTAACTTACTGGATGAGATTTGTGAAAACTGTTTCTCTCATTGATACATGTCTAGAATGTCATAGTCACCTAAGTTAAAAATGGTAAGGAGTTTTGATTAAGCTGTGATTTCTTTTGCAGAAAGAACTATGTTTTTTGAGGTTTTTGGTACCTCCTTTTTCTTGATGTTTAACAAGCAACTGGCAATTCAAATCCTGAGCCAATCTGTGCCAAAATTAGAGAGAACTTTCATTGAACAAAGACTGTGAAAGACTGATGTTGAGAATTTGGACAACTTTTTATGAACTTTTTTCACGATTTTAATCTTGTGTGAACATGTGACTGTCTTCAGAATTCACCTCTCACTTGTCAGGTGAGAAGCCTGGCAATACAGGTTCTTCAACATCTTCCAAGATCAGAACCTCCACTTTAGCTTTTTTTTTTTTAATATATATTCTAAATGTGAAATGTTTTCAAGATTTCAAGTGTAAAAGCATTTACTGTGCACAATTCCCCTTAAGATATTACGACGATGACAGCACATTCATCTCCCATACTGAGCGCTTGGCAGTGGTGTTAGGTGTTCAAGCACATGTGCATCTGCCACAGCACTGGAATTTTCATGCTGATAAGAATTACACCCTAATGAAGCAACTGATTTTGCCTATATTTTTAGATGGCTCAGCTGAAAAAAATCTAACCTGACTACTATTTTTAAGGTTAGTGAAAGACAGCTTTCTAAACTGAGTCTATATTGCTAACTGCAATCAGAAAATAATTGTTGAAAGCTTAGTTTAGGTCTTCAATAATATTCTGCTGCTTTCATCAGAGATGTCTTTATTTGGGATCTATTTTCATGGAAAAAATTTAAATGGTCTTTACTTGTGATTGCTCAAGCTTTGTTTGATTTGCATTCTAAATCTCAGATCAGCACACATAAACCTCTTTCTTAGAAAACACTAGATATGCCAAAATAGATATGAAAAACTTAGAATGAATGTTTAGACTCTGAAATCTCAGCCTTGTTATTATAACTTGCAAAGTGTAGTTAAATACTTATGTCTGTCACCAAACCAGAATCATCAAAGTTTGACATGCAATCAGGATTATATTGTTAAAAGCTTATCCCATGTGCTAGGAAGAATCATTTTACTATTCTTTGTCAGGCCCCGTGTGATTAAAAGTTGGATGCACACGCATTGTTCCATCGGCAATGTGTGCGGTGCCTTCTGAGCAACAGATTAAAGAATCTCTGTATTTTAAATACTTTTCTTTTTCTTGACAATGTGAATCACATAATCCCCTCTTATCCATTTTAATAAGCAGTGCTTTATGCTGATCTAGTGACTGAACATTTGATAAGGATTATAAAAATGTATTACGTTTATATTAAATCACCAACATCGCCCTTTGAATAAACTTCAATAAAGTATATGGAGGTAGATGTATTTCCTCTCCTTGGCCCTTTTTGAAAGCACTGATCCTGCATCTAAGACCATTGTACTGTGGCTTCCTGTTACAGGAGAACTTGTTACGATTGTGTCTATTATGACTGCTTCCCTGGCTAAGGGCTCCAAATGTTTGGCTCCTTAGTTGCGGTGGGAGTACAAGAGAGTGTTTGCATACAGACGGGTTGCTATTGGCAGCAGGATCATCTTTTGCAGGTAGAGCTAATGATGAGCCTCCCAATAACATGCAAAGCAGAACGGGCGCATTCTCCTCCCTCTTCATCTTTTCAGTTCAAGTGCCTTCAGTTTACAAAAATCTGGCTGCAAACTTCCTAATCTTGATGCTTTATAACAACGTGGTAGCTTTGCTTTTCATTGCTTCCGTGATGGAGGTAGGCAGTGTCTTGTGTCAGTGGATTGTGTAAAACTGGAACTGTGCAGACTCCTTCGGTTTTACTGAATGTCTGCCATGCTTTACTTGTGGCTATAATCTATTATTGAAGCTATCAACAAGCTTGGAGCAACTTTGATTTGACTGTTCCTCACAGCCTTGCTCCCCTCCGCCTTTCTGCCAGTGCCTGGAGGGAGCTGGTCGGGCACCAGCTGCCGCAGGGACTCTGCTGGTGAGGAGAACGTTAAACACTGATCTATTGTTCAACAGATCTGACAAGAAAATCGCCTCGAAAAAGGAGCTGTATCAGCATCGCTTTCAGCTGTCCTCGAGGCATTCTCTTCTCACGTCTGCCTTCGCTCCCTCTGAAGCAGCGGTGCGCACGCAGACCCTGATGCACCGAAACTGGAAGTGTAGCTCTGGGCTGAATCTCACTGAGGTCTCAGGCTCCAATGAAAATGTCTTCTCCTCGATCATAAAGAATACATTTATCATGTATAGAGTGGTATCATTTCTGTGTTGTCTCAGTACTTTTCCTCTCAGACCACAGAGTAAGGCAGGGTGCTGTCATGTGGATACCAAGTAAACTACTCCATGGTAGGTTTGAATTTCTAGGATCCTACATGTGCTGCTCTTTGACCATTTTATCTCTAGATGATTTTGATATCAGTTTTGGTATCAGATGATAATCAGTGGTGATTTCCAGCCTCAGATGCTTGAGGTAGGACAAGGGGGAATGGATGTAAGCTGGAGCACAGGAGGCTCCACCTTAACATGAAGAGGAACTTCTTTACTGTAAGGGTCACAGAGCGCTGGAATGGGCTCCCCAGGGAGGTTGTGGAGTCTCCTTCTCTGGAGATTTTCAAGACCCACCTGGATGCGTTCCTTTGTGACCTGTGCTGGATTCTATGGTCCTGCTTGGGGCAGGGGTTGGACTCGAAGATCTCCAAGGTCCCTTTCAACTCCTGACATCCTGTGTGTGTCAGAGCCAATGTGTCAGTGCAGCAAGAGAGCCAGAGCACATTGAGGTTACAGTGGCATGCAAGCACCTGGTAGAAATCTGCCTGGAGCTGGGGTATTTCCAGCCTTAGCACGAGGTCCATTGGGGTAGATGGGAGAATCTACCTGTGCTGATCCCCCTGAGCTTTCATTAGTGGTGCAAATCATGCACTGCACAGCTCTGGTTCTCATGCCAGGCAGGTGCTTTGGGACTGGGGAATTCTCCAGAGGCTCCTTCCCAACCTGTGTCCAAACCAATTTCTCCATGATGAATGCAGTGTGTGTATATTCTGGTATTTAGAGGCTTCTGACATGACCCTCAATTTCTATAGGGTTATAACAGTATATATTATGCCACAGTCTCACTAGAAATTCTCCTTATAGCTGCTTGGGATGAATTCAGACATTACAGGAACCTTTCTGCCATAGCCAGATGCTTTGCTTATTTCTGTTCCTCAACCCAGTGGGTCTGGAGTTTTCTCTGTGGGCTCAGATTTCTCTAAGGTTCAATGTTATCAATGTGTTCCCCATTTTTAATGTAGTTTTTTTGTTGCTTGTTTTGGTGGCTTCTTTTGATGTTTTTTGTTTTGGTGTGGGGTTTATTTGTGGGTGCTTTGTATTGCTGCTCTTCAAGTAGAGAATCAAAAGTGAAGCTTGAAGAATCTAAAAATGTCTTTTAAGTGAATCTGTACACTCTCTGGGGAAGTAATTCACACATGGAGAACCCAAATCATTGATTTCAGTGACAGCAATCCCAGTAAACCAGAAGATGGATTAAGAGGGTGCTATAATGACACCCTACATACAAATAAATTATAAATAGAATAGCTATAAAGAAATGTGTCAACAATGCTTTTAACATTAAATGACCACAAATTGGCATAAATAAAACAAAGACAGTCTGGCTGTGTATTTTCTTGTTCATGTATGTAGCCTTTGCTCAAGTACATGGGCCAGTTTCAGTCAGCAAAGCAATGCAAGTCATCACCATGCGTGAGGCCAGGGTTTGGTATGAGATTCTGAGTCCATTTAATAATGTGTTTATATCACAAATGACTGTGTGGAACCAACATTTATAGTGAAGACCTATGTAGGCTGTAACTAATAATGAATAAATCACCCAGATAACCCTTGCTAGTCAGTCAAAAATAATGATTATTAGGTCTTTTTAATTTGTATGTGATTGCTTAGTAAGACTGAGCATTTAATTCTTTTAAAGAGATAAAGCTGTTACAGGAATATAGGACCCAAAGGATAGGTATTAAAAGAGGTTTCCACTGTAATGTAGTAAGCAAAAATCACTGCATTCAAAGCAGCCCTGTCTCAGGCTGTAATGCCTCTGGAGAAATCGCTGCCTCCCTGTCACCTTGGTGGTTATAAATTGTGATGCTGTAGTCTCTTAGGTCCCAAATCAGTATAAAAAAACCACATTGCCTTCCATATTGTGCAGGATGCAAAGAGGAAAATCAGAGCTGAGCTCTCATTCAGTGCCAGAGAGGGATGGAAACTGAATTTTACACATGTGCTCCCTTGGTGTGAGGGGAAGTCTTTGGGCTCTGCCTGATACCCAGGCAAAGTATCGGGGTTAACCTTTTATGGGAAAACCTGAGTGTGTCCATGTACTCTTTCTGATACTAATTAGCAAGCTGATTGTCATACTGATAGAAAAAGGGCACTGAAACTGCAAGCTGATAGAGAACTGTCCTTTCCAAATCAAGTCTCCTTGCCCAGGAGTGTGTGCTGTGAACTGCGCTTCCCAGCTTCGGGCACCGTAGAGTCAAAGAGTAAAGTTATATGGTCTGGGCTTGTATTCTTCTACATGGATAACCCCTCCTGGGCTTTATTAATGACATATTTCCAAGTTTCATAATGGGAATGTCCTAAATGTTGGGCCATATCACTGCAGTTTTGTTATCTGGGGGAAAAATAATTTACCTGTTATGTGTTTCTTGACTGGCACTAAGAATATTTTCCTTATCTTAGAGCATGTGTGGTTGGATTTGAGGTTACTAACAGTGCATGTTTGATACAAAAGATGGCATTATTAACATTTTAAAGCACTGCTGAGTACTTCCAAGTTTTTATTATAAATTACCCTATGCATATAGCACGTGACTGTGGTATAGCAAACCGGTGCTGTCATCACTCAACTGCAATTCCTTTGCCTCCTGTCAAATTCAAGCCATTGAAAATTTGCTCTGAGAGCCTTAGAAGTTATGAGTTTAGCTTAAAGATAAGGTGGGTTTTTTTAATATTACATTCTTCCCTTTCTGTGCAAATACATACCTGTATATGTATTGTTGGGGTGCGTGCACATGAATGTTTAAATGTATGAATGTGACTACAGAGAAGTAGTCTCAATAGGTAGAAACATTGACTACACAGCAAAGAACATCAGTGGTACAATTAACAAAGCAATAATCTTGTGAAAGACATCCCGAGTTCACTGATTCTCTTCATGAATAGGGCTTTGCTTTCTTTTCTGCTACAAGAATTGTCTGAAATCTCTTGTCGAACTTTACAATGTTGCTGAGGGTTTTGTTTTTTCCTGGAATGACTAATAAAAGACATCCTTGAAGTTCATGGGAGAACAAACGAAAAACCAACCAAACCAAATGGGGTTGTTACTACCTGGGAAGTCATTTTGCGATGGATAAAAGGTCAGAGCAGCTTTTTGTCAGTACATTTTCCTGTTGGGAATATTTATCATCTAAAAAGTGCTGCATCTGCGACCTTTGTGAGTATTTTATCAATAACAAAGAACTGAATAATTCTACCATTTTTGAAAAACCACTCATCTATATTTAAACAGTATGGAGGAGAAAATCTTTGTGCTAAGAGGTTTGGAGGCGAGTTGCCTACAATAAATCCTGTTTCTTATGGCCATTAAAAACCTGCTGCATTTGGTTGAAGAAGCGACATGGTGTATGTAGTCTCCATGTTTTAAGCAGAAGTAATTAATTCAGCTGCATTCAGGTTTATGCTCCCTTTCTTAGGAATATTTGTCAGTTGTTAGCAGAAGTGATCATAATACTCCGCAGCCTGTGATGAGAGACAGGATGCTATTGTTCAGTTGCTGCTGTAACATAGGCAAGAGGGTGGGTTTGTCTCAGAAGGTTCTGCCCAAACTTGGTGTCACCATGAGGTTGTCCCAGCTCCACAGTCCTCCCTCTGACTCTAGCAAAGCAAAGGAAGCTTAACCCAGACTGGAGCAGGTCCTGAGTGAAGCCCTTATTCAAGCCAAAGACTACTTCTATTGCTGTGTATTTTTGAGGTGGATCACTTCTACAGAAGGACGTGTGATTATTCTAGTTCTGTTTTGTTGTCTTTTGTTCTGAGTTCAGTGTGGTTTGTTCAGCTGATGGATGCATTTGCCATGTTCTGTGTTCTTCCCGAGAGCATCAAGGCATTTGAATTGGGATGGAAAGCCTGAGCATTTTCAAACATACTATTAAGTAACTGCATTGCACTCTAGAACTTAATTTTCCAAGGAAAATCTGTTGAGGATCTGGAGGAGACTTCAGGAGATCTAGAATATTTTAATAGCATCCACCCTGATTAAATTTGAGAAATTTTACTAGCCAGAGCAGGTGACTTACAGTGGTAAGTTATTTGGAAAATAACCTGGTCCTAATTAGTGTGTTTTGAAAGTCAAAACATGTTTGTATAGAAGGAGGAGTACACTGGAAGAAAAATTAAAAGACCATTTGTATTATTAATAACTGATTAAACAGAAATGAACACTCAACTAGTTTCTAATTCTAAGATTAATTGCACTGGGTTAGTTAATTGAATGGCATAAAATAATGGAGCAATAGTTTGGGATTATCACTCCAACTAGTGCATGCACACAGACTTGGTTATGATTAAAGATGATGCAACATCTTACATTTCTTCCCAGTTCCTTAAAATGTTGTTTGTTTAGGGGTTTCTCCCTCCCCCAGCTGCTGCCCATCTTGATATTTGGGCTATCAAAGTTTGACATGCGATGCTGTAGCTCAGGACTGCATGGGAACAAGTCAGGAAGGGGAGCTGTTGTGTAGAGGGGTGATGGGTCAGCCAAGGCTGCTTTCCCAAATACAAGGGGGTTTAGGGATATTTTTTCACTCGATGTGAATTGTGGTTTTTAGAGAAGTGCCAGTATATCCAGAAGCATGTTTTAATGTTTGTATAATGATACATGCCCAGAGCCTACTAACTTTGGCACAACTTCTGGAGGTTTCTTTCTCTGTACAATAAATGCACAGACATTTACTTCATCTTTAGAATCAATGCAACTAAGGGACTAGGTGAGATTATTGCTCAGAATATTGGACCTGTTGGTCTAGCAGGTTGTGCTGAGGAAAAAAAAAAAAACAAACCTGTATTCCCTTGGCTCAGGTAAAAGACCTTGACCTCAGGTGTGTTCTGTAGCAGTGTGAGGTGGCCCTGCACCAGGACTCTCCAGGAGCTGCAGAGGGGAAAGAGATTTTGCTGTAGAAGCTGAAGGAAGAGATCTTATACTGGCAGTTAAAGCTAAAATCTCATTGTAAGGGGTACAGAGAACTTCATGTGTCCCTATACTCAGCACTGGTGAGGCTACACCTTGAATACTGGGTTCAGTTTTGGGCCCCACACTACAAGAAGGACATTAAGGTTCTGGAGCATGTCCAAAGAAGGACAGTGAAAATGGTGAAGGTCTAGAGCACAAGTCCTCTGAGGAGTGGTTGAGGGACCTGGGATTGTTGAGCCTGGAGAAGAGGAGGCTCAGGGGAGACCTTATCTCTCTTGACATCTCCCTGAAAGGAGGTTGGAGCCAGGTGGGGTCGGTCTCTTCTCCCAGAGAACAAGCAACAGGACAAGAGGAAATGGCCTCAAGTTGCACTAGAGGCAGCTGAGTTTGGACATGAGGAAAAATTCCCTCACTGAAAGGGTTGTAAAGCCCTGGAACAGGCTGCCCAGGGCAGTGGTGGACTCTCTATCTCTGGAGAGATTTAAAACATCACTTTGCAAGGTGTTTTACTGGTAGACTTGGCAGTGCTTGGTTAATGGTTGCACTTTGATCTCAAAAGTCTTTTCCAACCTAAACGATTCTATGGAGACAAAACTGAGAGTTCTGGCTGTAGATGAAGGCTCATTGCTAACAAAAACCATTTCTGAATGGCATCTAGCTGTGTCTGTGGCAGACTCAATTTTTTTTTCCCTCCACTATCTCGAAAATGCTTGTGTGGTTGTTGAAACTGGGCTAGGTCCTAGCCCTCCCATCTCTCCATATGGGCCTGAAAGAAATATAAAATGAACACGTTAGGGTGGTTTTGACAGCCCGGCTGGATGGCACAGCTTGCTCTCATGTTCTCAGGGAAACATCAGTTTTAAGAACAAGAACAACCTTCTTAAGGCTGGGCTGCAAACATGAGACATCTAAATAAAGATGTGACTAGATAGGGGGTTTTTTTCCCCTGCTCTGTAGCAAAACAGGATACATCTGGATTCATTTATTTATGGATTGGTTTATTGATTGACTGATTTTAAAGCTCCCATAAAAAAAAAAAACAAAAAACAAAAAACCAAAGCATCTGGTGGAAGTCTAAAATTTAAGTTAGACATCTAATGATTACATTAGTGGAAGAATTAATGTAGTCCATAACTTTTCAGAGACTTGATATCAAAATGTAGAAGTTTTTCTGGTCAGGTAGTATGACTCCTTTCCCCCCTATTCTGCACATGTTGTATTATACTTGATATTTAGTTATTTTCATCTCTTTCATGTTTCTAAGAAGACCATTATGAGTAGTACATCAGACAGAATGTTAATGAAAATAAATTTCCTGCCACCCACTAGGCACTTGTGGAGAATTATAATACTTTATAGGCAATATTAAGTTAGGGGTGCCAAAATTACACTGAAGTGGCTCATTGCTAATGTTTGAATTCAGCTCAGCCAGGTTCTGAGCTGAAGTGATGACCAGCTGCAAATATGATCACAATGTATATTTTCAGCTGGTAAAAACATAAAAGGCTCTCAAGGAAAACAGCAAGAACAAAATTCAATAAAAAGGTAATTTGGGGGGAAATTATGATTGCTTCCTAACAAGCAGCTGTAATCTACTTTTGTATTTTGAGTGAAAAGAAAAATTAAATTTTCTAAAGCACATATTTCCCTCAAAAATGTTATGGCTATTTTATAAGGACTGTAGCAGTTCAGAAAACAGAGGGAATACAGAGTATTATATTTAAATCTTGCCAAGCTTCATGATAACTGAAAAGTTCTACATAACTTTTGGTTGGTTCTTTGTTTTTCTAATTGAGAAAAATTAGCAAAAGTACTATCAGAAGAGTAACAGGGTTTTTTATGTATTCAACAAAAATGCATTAAATATCCTACAGGATTTCACATTTAACATTTTACTAAAGGTATAGGAATAAAGAAAGAAGTATACTGGAGTAAATGTAAAAGTGGTTTGGGTCTTTTGTCTGGTTTTGGTTATTTTGTGTGTTGTGTATAGGTATATATACAGACATAGATATGTAACAACAGCATGTGAAGGGAGTACACTGACCTGCTGGATTCAGAACTAGAAATGAAAGCTCAGGGTAAATAAACCCTGCTCTGCTGATTGCTTAATGATGGCTCCTGCCAATTTACTTGCAAATTATTGAAAGGGATTGTGGGTCACAAAACAGATCCCCAGCTTTTTGAGATGTCTACACTTTCTTATAGGTGAGTATATTTAAGCAACCTTATATATTTAAACAAAACTATCCAAGCAACTCACATTCATTGCACATGCTATTTGAGTTTTGTCCTAAATTTAGTTGTACACTCTTGATGAAAGAAACCGTCAACTCCCGTGAGTTTGCAGCTCCTAAAGTCACAGACCTCTGCTTCTGGGGGCACAGATGTCTCACTGTGAAATGAATATCACTCTTGTGTTGAATGTGTTTGCACAGTCATGAATTTGGGAACAGAAAGACTGTTGTGTGATATATGGATAATCACACATATATTCTATATAGAATATATTTATATTCTTAAAAATGGTTACCAGATTTTGCTTACTATTTTGTAGTTAATTTACAGCAGCGTAATTCAGGCAAGTTCAAGGGTGAGCTAGAAGTCAACATTCATCAGCTACAGATGAATGTATATCCTGGTTGGTAAAAGTCAGCGAATCTGAATCATCTCTTCTCACTCTGTCATTGAATTGACCCTGTTATATAAAATTATAAATAACCCCAAGACATCTGGAATTTAGCTGGATGCTATATAGGA
This sequence comes from Megaceryle maxima, assembly GCA_024605025.1. Classification (NCBI taxonomy): domain Eukaryota; kingdom Metazoa; phylum Chordata; class Aves; order Coraciiformes; family Cerylidae; genus Megaceryle; species Megaceryle maxima. The sequence continues at coordinate 276,596 of JANHGN010014232.1, forward strand.
ATTGCCATCCCAGCAGCTTGCCTGGAATAGCTGCCGAATGGGAAGTAACGAAATCAAATAGCTGTAGTCACAAAGACAGACACTCTTCATAGTGTTCTAATGACAGCGGAGTGCAAACAAGGAAAAAACTGAGCACTTTGAGACAATGTGTCAGAAACTGAAAGTCAAGGAGTGACCCTCCCAAACCTGTTTAATACTGTTTGACACAGCCTATTGTTTGATCTCACTTGTCAGAGATGCAAAACATATTTTCAGTCATCTTGAGATTCTTGTCATCTTGAAGCAGCATCTCTGCTGAAACATTTTTTGGCAAATGAATCACTGAAGTCATTAAGAAAATGAGTCAGTGTTATAGCCAACCAAACAGAAAATTGTCAAGGAAACCATATGAATGTAAACTTTAAAAAAATAATTTCAAAATTCCAAGTCTGTATTAAGACCCTCATCCACTTGACTGCTTTTGATGGTACAGTTACAGTGGTAGCCATCACTCACCTTGCTCCCATGTTGGGTAGCCTTGTTACTGGACGCCTGACAGATTCTGTCTGTTGAAAATCAATCCAGAATACTTGAGACAAGTGTCTCCTGTACTTGCACAGTTAATCTGCAGAGGCCAGAAGTGCCACAATTTTTTTTTTCCTTATCTTCCAACCAGCAACAGTAATCATGGTTCATGCAGCAGTTACCTTCCTGGAATGTGATACAATGTGCTACTCTTTTCCTAAACTCATTTTATTAGGAATAATCAGTAAAAGGGACTAAAATTCTATTCTCAGTTGCATATGTTTCAAGACATTAAAAGGATTTAGAGTGCCTGTAGCAGAATATGTCCCTTTGCTCAGCATGTGTATGCATATACAAATCTATGTGTGTGTGTGTGATGTTTGCATGCACCAGTAGTTGTGCAGTGTTTTGTGGTGTTACTGTGATAGATTCTTTGGCACAAATCATTCTGAACCAAAGGTCTTGCTGATTATTTGCCAGTGTTTTTGGAGCCAAATTTAGAAGAGCTCAGCTTGATTTGCAGAAGTAGTTTTATTTGTCTTCTCCATTCTGACTCTCAAAATTAATAATGTGATGCAAAAACCATTTAAATCATCAGTGGCTGTTCTCTGTTGGGTAAATATGAGATCTGTTCCTCACCATGACTGTCCTCAGATTTCCTCTTTCTTTACCACTACTCCCATGACATGGGACTAAGCCTTCTCTTTCATGAATTAGTCCATTGTTTTTCAGCTATCCTGCCTATTTTATTTTATCCACCCCGCCCTCCCCCCCATGCAGTACAGGACTTACTTCAGGTGAAGCAATGCCTGAAGTTGTGCAGGGTGAATCCAAGTCTTACCGCTCTTCATTTCCACACAAGTCTAGAAGGAAAAAGGGATGGAAACGTTTAGCTGGAATAAGTTACCACTGTGTATATGTGGAATTCTTTGTATGTGCAGACCCAAGAAATCTGAGTAGATGGGTGAGTGTTTAGATAAAATTATTTTCATTGCATCCAACCACAGTATCAACTATTTTGAATACATATTGGATCATAGTGTTATTCACTTGAAAACTCTGGAAACAGCCTAGCTACAAGGAGATCTTTAAATTCTCTCCCCTCTTCTCACCAGGGATTATTTAGTGCTAAATGTCTCAGAAGTTTAATAGAATCCTCCTTACCATAAAATTTCATAGGGTGGTACTGTAAAATATCAAAATTCCAGTGTATATTTTCTTAATATTTAACAAGATTCTCTTCCTCAATTATTTAGATCACATCCAATGTTCCCTTGAAAGAAATTTAAAGTTTTACATAGATTTAAACAAAGAACACTGTAAAGCAAACTGTACAAACATGTTTGTGTACTGACACTGCTGAACAGTGAAAAAATTTCAGTCAAACTTCCAAATTAAAATTCAAGGGATTTTTCATGTGCTAAATCAGATAAAAGTACTAGAAATTACAAAGAAGAACTGGAAATGTTTTATTAATGTTTTGGCTTTTCTTTACCAATAATGTTTTACTTGTTTTCTTTTTTCTTCTATCAAGCATTATTCTGTATATATTCTTTTCCTTTTGTAGTTTTGTTGACAGCTCTTAAAATTAAAAAGGAAAATTTAATCTGGGCCTGTGTATACTGGGAATTTTAGGTCACAGACTTTGAAACTCAGAATATTTTACCCTTTGCAAATAATTTCTTTACATGGAAGTAAACCTATGACTTTTCTGTAGCAGAAAGAACAGTAAAAAAAGACTGGAAGGAGAAAGGAGGCAGATGTTTAGGTCTTCTCAGGCAGGAAAGAAGAGGTTTAGGTAGTGTGAGGAGTATGAAAAATGCAGCTTTCTCCTGCTGACCCCCAAGGTGTCTATAGGAGCACTGGCATTGCTTCCTGCCTCCGTGTGCCTGTTGCGTGCTGACCCTGAGCACCCTGAAATCTGCTGTTTCCACCAGCTCGGAGCCTTTTTTGGGTACTGTGCTCATGTTTGGCTAGCTCTGTGCTACTTCACTGCTCTGCAGCTTCCCTGGAAGAGGATTCTCTCTAGGACCATCTGGTTAATGAATGTGGGTCCTTGCTCACTTTTTGCCTTTTTACCTGGTGCATAAAAAAATCCCAGCAGATGGCAATACCAAAAGGGTTCTTTAAGCCTCAGTTTTCTCCAAAACCTACTCTAATCACTGACAGTTTGGAGGTTGTTACTTCTGTCCTTCCCCAAGGTAATAAAATCTGCCAAAATCAGTTAACTAATCCTGGGAGTTTTTTGCATTAATCACATAAATAAACACTGGATTGATTGACTGCCCTTATTTATTTGATAATAAGCAATGAGGGATAGGGTTATCATGTGGTAATGAGACCCTGTGGTGTTATATGATTCATCATATATGTTCCTTGATTTCCAGGATAAAAATATCCAGAAACTCTTCCCCGTGTTCCCTACTTCGGGGTTTTGCTGCAACAGAGGCTTCCTGGCTTTCATTCTGGGGTCTTTCTCCCTAAGTTATAGTATACTTCCTTACAGTACTAGCGTGCTTCATATACAAGAATGTTTATATTCCTCCTGTTTTTCAACACAGAAGGAACATTGGGGAGCTCAGTTTGTATCCTATTTATTTTAAATTTTTAGTTGTAATTTTGCCTGGAGTTCACAGCACAGAAAGCTCTCCTCACCAAAAGAGATCACAAGAGTGCTGAGTCAGATTTTAAAACAGCGAGCAACAAAATCCTATCTCAATTTCTCTTATTTTTGGTTGGATTCTCCTTTTCTTATAATCCCAGTCATTCTGCTTTATTTTGCATGCCGGTCAGACTGATACACCTGCAAAAAGCAGAATTTCCTCCACTGTGGTTTTATTTTGAGGTACTGCAGAAGTCCAAAATGTCCCCATTCAGCTCCTTTGATCTCCGAAGCACTCTTGGTGTTGGATGGTTTCAGTGGTGTCTTCTGCACCATCTCTTTGCATGAGCAGCCAGAGTGCTGCTTTTACTCCTCTCTGATAGAGTTCACAAATTTAGTGGCAAATTCAAGTTAATAGGAAAGAGTAAGTAATCCAAGACCTTAAATGCATTGCACTTGATTTTTTTTAGTATTTTAAAGGAGAGTTTTTACACTAAATTAGTTTGGTATTCATAAACTGACGGTAGATGTTTACTTAGTGTTTACTTCTATTTATTCTCATGTTTTATTTTTAAAATAAATATTTTTTTAAGAATCCACTATGTCACCACTCATCAACAAACACTTTAACTTGTTACAAGTCAATTTGCCTCCTCTAGCAACCTCCCTCTTGCAAAAATTCTGGGAATATACTTATTCTTTGAACACTAGTAAGTCTGGGCTCTCTTTAGCACTGGGTGGGAGAACTGTAGCAGGGAAAATTCCTTTCCCTTCTCCGTTCAAAGCAAATATTGTCCAGAGCAGCCCCTTATTTCTTCTGGCTGCCAAAGAAAGCCATAAACAGGGATCTTCTTTGTGAGACTTGCTCCCAGTGCCTCGGGCCAGTTACAGCGTGGGTCTGCACAGTCGCAGTGTGAAACCTGACCTTGAGACCAGAAGGCCTGAATATTCCTGTCACCGTTATTCCTCCTTCTGCCCTCCGGGGTGGAGGCAAATAAGGCCCAGACCCTCACTATTTTTACTTTTTTCCCTGCACTCCTTTGCAGCTCTCAAGAACAGAGTTTAATGGCAATCTTTATAACCCTTGTCAAAACTCATAATTTTAAAACAATAGGAGAAGAATTATCAGGGGAATATATGTCTGGCATGGGGCAGTTTTACTTCATAGCTAGAAGGAGAATCCAGGACATTTAAAAATATAAACCAATTTCTACCGGTTATTTTTCACTCTAAGACAGTAAGGCAGCTTGTAAAGCCCATCAAATGCCTGATGTGAGCTCTAATGAGTTTTAACCTTGCTTTTTGCACAAAAAGCTTTGCAAGACTTCCTGTGCTCATTGAAAAATGTGGTATTTTCTGATGCACAGATTGTTTCAAAACCACTCTCTAAAATCCCTGTGGACACAGGCACTGCTGATATTCATGCACTAGCATTTGAATCCTCCTGGAAATGCAGGTTTTTTTCACTCAGTTTTTTGCTTCCTACTATATCCAAGAGGTGAGATAAGCTGTGACTGCAGCAATGTGAGGCTACCACTGTGAAGATGTCACTTTTTCTTTGTGGCCTACAGTTTTCCCATGTCCTCTTAGGTGAGAGGGAATTGCTTTACTCTCCTTGATCAGGTATTCTAGAAAGACAGATGGACCCAAGCACAATGTCACATGTTCAAAATGCTGACAGACTTAGTCCTTACTGACAGCTTGGGTACACAGTGTAATACTGTTTCAAGACACTGACTAGAACGGTGCTGTTGAAATACTGTTTAGGAAGTCACCTTTCCAACAGTTGCAGTGATAAACTTCAGGAACAAACTAACATGCAGTATGAGAAGTTTCTTTCTAAAGAGCTGAATGTGAGAGGTATCACCATAAGCTGTGTCCTTTTTAATTTTGTAGGTAATTGTTTTGTGGGTTCACGTAGCATTGGTAAAAAATGCACAGTAATGAACGTTGAATGTAATGGGTACAAACATAGCCAACTAATGTAGAAAAAGCTGTTCCTTGTTACCAGGAGCCTGGTTTCAAGAAAGAAATTCATCTTTCCTCCTGTTGGAGGCAAACACTTTCCACACATGACATACATGCAGAAGTGGGTTGTCTGAGGAGAGAGAAAAACAGTCTGACCAGGATTCACCTTCCTTCCAGGGGTGGAGAGAGATGCTAGAGGAGCACTTGGGCTCTGTGTGTTGGTTGATGTGTGACTACTGTTATGGTGATTATTAATAAATACAGATTGTACTTTGCTTTCTGGGTAAATAAATTCCTCAAAGCGAGAGGAGATATTCCTCCAGCTGAAGGGAAATGGTGGAGGTAGGCTCAGGCCCAGTCACAGCATGGATTGAAGTAGTGATGGAAAGCAAAAAGAACATTTATTTCAAACAAACGCCTTTAATACCTCTCAATATAGAGGTACTTTTAACACTTGTAGATTATCATCATGCAAACTGGTACTTGATGAGGTAGTTCCTCTTTGACAAGCATGAGGAACTTTGCCCCATCTGTTTTTCCTCTACTGCAACCCTGATAATGACCATTTCTAGATTGCAGAGTGCTCATAATCAGCTCATATCTCAACTGTGACAGATCAGTTCACTTTGTTTCTAAGCCATGCTATCTTTCAGTGTGCCAGCATTATTTACATAGCTTTAATGGTAGATTTCAGTTCCAGCACAGAAGGATGCTAATGTTTAATTTTTTATATTTTTTGTTTCAATTTGTTGTCATGAACTCCTCATTCCCTGCAGAACTTCCTGCATTTTGGCCATCTGGCCATTTGTCTTCATCTTTGCCTTTGCTAAATTAGACATGGAGATGAGGAGCAAACACCTGAACCAAGCAATACTGATCAGAATTTTTATAGTGTCCAAATAGGACAGTGGTAAACTGAGCCCCCCATACGCCTACTTAGTTGGTTGTTACACACACACACACATACATACATAAATATACACACATGTATTTATACTAAAAAAGTCTTATATGGCCTTAGCAAGCTTCTCCCTTCTTCAACCTGTTGCCCTTCTATTTTGGGTGCATCAACACAAGCCATCCAGCCAAGAGAGCTCTCTTTTACTTGAGTTAATACAGAGGCAAGCTATGCACAGAGGTGTGGACATATCAGCACAGACCTTGTAAATGTAGGTCAGCTCAGGTTGGTGATACATACATTTTCTTTTTTGTTTTCTGTGTGCTTACATAGACATTACTGACCAGAATAGGAAAGGTGGTTGTGCAGGAATAAATAACTCACCGCTCCCTGGTTCTGCAGTCTTGGCTGTGTCAGTAAGAAAATAAGCAGGAATTGGATGCGCTTCCTCAGCAGGTGTTGCTCTGAATGTGCACAGGACAGACTTTCCCCAGTAAAACTAGGCTGGGATGTTGTTCCCTCTAAGACCCAGAGTTCTGCCTTACTGAGATTCGCTGTCTACTTGAAAGAGGAGTGGGAGAACCAAATTCAGGTTCGGTTCTCTCTAATATTAACTAATTTATCTTATAGATGCTATAGTTTTGTGCATTGTCAAGGTGAGTTAGCCGTGTGCTCACTGAGAATATTCTGCTGTCGCAAATTCATTCTCAAGATCATGTTTAATCCTCAGTGTTGTGACAGAGACTGGGTGGAAACTCCAGTGTAAGCTGAGACACGGAGCACTCTGCTGTATGATCAGAAATCTAGCACTCTGCCCCCAGTCCAGTGTATCTATGCTGCATTAATAATTGAATAGAACTTAAAATAACGCACGGGACAAACCCGTAGAGAACTGTGGGTGGTGCGGCTTGTTACTGGGCTGGCTCCTGTACAGGCTGTAGCGGTGTAGAAGAGCCTGTTTCCTTGGGGCTGTTACACAGTCACGTTGTCTAGGGATTAACACAAGCAGTAAGACACCCCTTGCTGTGCTACTCATGGGCTGGCAACAAGGCAAAGCACCCCTACACCTCCTGGTAACCCCTGCTGCAGCTCCCATGTAGGAGATGGCATTTACCTGCTGTTCAGAGAGCCTGAGGAGGTTTAATTTAGTAATTATTATAATTTGGGGCCTTGAGTTGTGTAATCATTTATTAATATAAAGCATTTTTAAAAATTCAGATGTTTGAACTTTATAAATGCTAATGTATGAAGCACCAATTAAAAGAACAAGTATAGCATTAAAATTTCTTCAGATAGGAAAAAAAAAAATAGTGCTCTAACCTACTCTTCTGGTTTTAATAAGTATTAATAAGTATTTTAATAACTATTAGCAGTGGTCACTTTTTTCTAATTTTTCATGTTAAATATTTTACTTATTACTTATAACACTACAATTCTGTTGTTTCCTTTAGAGGGGGAGATTGATTCTTTTTCCCAGTCAACAAGAAATGAGAGCTATATGGTGTTTTTTCAGAGAATTACAGAGAATAAAGAGATTGAGAAAAATCAAGACCATAATAACCAGTAAGAAAGTCAGCCATGAGGTTTACCATTACCAATAACATTTTACCATGAATATAAAAGTGTGTGTGTGTCTCTTGGGTCCAATCCAATGCACTCTTTGCTCTTTATTAGTTACTTTGATATCAGAGGGACTTAACTCTAGCTGTTGAAAATAAAGTAAGAGTTATAACTTATTGTTTCCTGAATATTCATCAATTCTATATATCCTTGGGCAAGTTTCATATTTTGAGATGTCTGGAACACCACTAAGAAACCTTTATTTTCACTGCTGACCACTCTGAGTCTATAACCTATGCAAACTATATCTCAGGACTCCTGTTGAATATCTGTTCTGCTCTGTTGCTATGTACCTCCGACTACTTGTAATATTATAGATTTATTCTGGATGTGAGTGCAAGTTGCAAGACAAGGTATTGATTCAGAATACCTGGTAATAGAACAGTAATTGCTTTGCTTTGAAATGAAGTGGCCATAGTAATTTTAGAATCCATAGGATTTAATAATTTCTAGTAGTATCTCATGATACAAAATAGAAGAGACTCCACCTAATTACCCTCACAGAAACAATACTTCGTGTTGTATTTTACCAACAAATAACAGTCAGAAAAGCTCTTCTTACTTACCAGAAGTACATCTGATTTGAATAAATTTGGGGGGAAGCAAAATAACATGTACCTTTTGAGTTATTTGTAGATATTTAAATATATATTAAGAGAAACTGGTTTTGCTTTGATTCATATAAACATGCTTCAGTTTTGTGCTAAACTAATAAAGTAGCTAAGTAATTAAAGTAGATATA
>JANHGN010014232.1:289759-327032 GCA_024605025.1 Megaceryle maxima
CTCTCTGGGCAGCCTGTTCCAGGCTCTGTCACCCTCACAGGACAGAAGTTTCTCCTCATGTTGAGGTGGAACTTCCCTGAATTCCAGTTTGTGACAAATACCTCTAGTCCTATCACAAGACACCACTGAAAAGAGACTGGCCCCTTCTGCTTGACACCCACCCTTCAGATGTTTGCAAACATTAATAAGATCCCCTCTGTCTTCTCTTCTCCAGCTAAACAGACCCAGGGCTCTCACCCTTTCTCAGCCTTGTATTTGCTTCCCTAAGGTGACTGCTGTGACTGTGTGAGATTGATCACAATATAACATGACAAGAAAAGCCCTCAAAGATTATGGGGGGGGGGAGGGAAATAAATCATGGGCCTTTTTGTCACTGAGAACATATAAGGACATAGTCTATAGGTGTAAATGCATGTAACACCTGTTGGGACTAAGTGTCACTTCCTTTTGGATAAGAAGAATAGGAAGAATGTGAGAGCTTTAAATTGTCACTGAAAAAAGAGGACAAGATTTATCAGGTCTGCCGACTGAATTCACCTCCCCTGAATCCATGGCGCTGCCAGCCTCGCTGAGGGGCTCAGCTGGGGCAGCGGGAACCAGCAGGAACTGGCTGGGACCGGCCATGTCAGGTGCAGGGCAGCCCCTCAGCTCTCCCCAGGGGGGCCCTGCACAGTGCCACCAGCAGGCACAGACACCCGGTCCTTTCCCCCAGATAATTCAGTGTATCTTCATCTTTGCAGAAGCCTTTGGCTTCCGGAATGTGTGCTCAGGAGGGTTGCTGGTGGGTGCCTCTCTGCACACTGTGTGGCTTCTCAGGTGTCCAAAACCATCCTGTCCCTCCAGTGGCTCCAACAGCCCCGCAGTTCTGGAAACAGCCACCCTCAGTAGCCTGTCCCAGGTGGAGATGAGAGATGGAGTTTGCAAGACAAGGTCGGGACCAGTGAGGTACCCAGTGGGACTCAGGTGAGGGCTGGAGGAAGGAGGGATCTGCCTGGGGGCCATTGCAACACAGAGCAGCCCAGCAGCCCTGGCCTGTGTTATGCTTCTGGAAGGCCGTTCAGGTTCCAGTGAAGCAGATCTTTCCAGCACCCTTAACTTGCTTTGCTTCCACTGGAGTTACTAGAAGGGAAAGCTAAAAAGCTGGCGAACCTTCAAGATATTCCAGGAAATACAGCACGCTTCTAATTCACATCATTTAAGCATCTGAGAAGCTTAAAAGCATGCTAATAGCACCCCCGTCCCCGATGCAGCTATTTTGCAGGCCTTTTGGAGACAGAGGATGGTTTTAACCCCAGCTGCTTCTGTAAGTTTGCAATTATCTTTCTGCTGAACATTCTCTAAATACATGCTTACGTTTTGCTGGCTTGGGGCATGTTTGAAAGCCCACTAAGTTACCATCAGTGTTGATCTTTCTTACATCTGGTATTTTTATTAGATCCTCTGTAAACACTGCCTCTAGTAGGCATGTTTTCAAGAATGTATTTGAGAAAAAGACAGAAAAAAAAAAAAAAAGGTTGGGATATGTCTGTGAAGAAATTCTTTCTGCAGTATTCACCCAGGCTAGTGACTGGGAGGAGGGACACTGGTTGGGGAAGTGTGAGAACAGCAATCACCCTGGTGCCGGGGAATGAACCTCAGCATACAGCAGTTGGGACTGTTGTTAAAGTAAATCAGCATGAGCCTACATGAGAAACAGAAATATTTTCTGAATGTTAACCCAAATCAGGATTCATTTCAGTGGTATGGAAATTCAAAATATTTGGGTAATTTTTATTCTTTTATTTATTTCAACTTTCATGCTGTTCTCCTTATTGTGCCATTACAAGGGAATATAGGCGAGGGATGAACTCCAGGCACAAGCACAGTGTTTGCTCCAGTAAATGCCAGATAAACATCTCCCAATGGCTTGTTACCCTGCCTGATGGCCTGACCGAGGAGCTGGTTAAAAACCATGTCCTATAAGGTGGATCTGATGAACATTGCCTGCAAAGATGAATTGTCTCCCAGAGCTAAGAGCAAAGTTCTCTTCTATCTCCATTCCTACAGAGTGAAACAGCACCCAGTAAAGTGGTGCTGCAGCACCTGCCCCTTGTGGGGTCCTACAGGCCTTGTGCTCTGCAGGAGGCAGCACCCTTACACCCCCCTTCTTTTGTGTCACCCACTAGCATCAGGGCAAGTCGCAGCCATGGCAGAGGAAGGCGAATGCTTGCTCTTAGGATGTTTGCTGGGTGGGAGACACTGAAGAGAAGCTCCCCTCCCCGGCAGCTGTGTACCTGCCTGAATGCTCAGTGCACCTGAATACTTCTCTCTCCCATCCTTATATTTATTTCTGCTCTTTACTTGGAGCTATTAGAGGCATTGGGGCCTTAATAGTTCCCCAAAGTGCATCTCCTGAAACTGAGGTTCTCTGGATGGGAATGCTGTGAAGCAGCATAGACAGCTGCTCGGGGAATACACCGAGGGTGGGAGCTGATGGAAGTGAATAAGTTGAGCCATGTCAAAGTAAGCTGATGCTGAAGTTGCACCTGATGAATTGCAAGAGGTGCGTAGCAGTTGGAGATGTTACAGCAGTGGCCACTGGAAAAGTCACAGTTTCTCAACAGCTACTACATACTGGTACCAGAGATATCACCAGTGTTTCCTGCTGGAAACAATCCCAACCTCTCACATGCAACCCCATCCCTGGAGTCAGAGCAAGGAGCAAGTGCAGGGCGATAATGCTCAGTAAGGGCTAACTTGGAAATCAGACACAGGGAAACCCAGTGCTGGTCTTGATCCATATGGCAAGTCACTGACATTGCAAGGAAAGGAGTTCAAGGAAGGGAAGAAGGTTAATAAGCTTAATTTATCTTTTAAAAACAGCAGTCTTAAGAATTAACTTTCAAAATGGGGCCATGGCCCACACAATTGTTTCTGAATGCTGCTCCCTCACAATAAATGCAGAAATGGTACAATAACCACACTATGAGCTACATATTTTATATTCAGTCTTTCTGGGTTTAGCATTTCAATACAGAACCATATTAATCATAGTGTCAGAGCTGGAGTCCCTGGTGCCTCTAAACATTTCACAGAAGGAAGGTTTCCATGAGTGCCAAGGCTGTCATGTAAATCTTTTGGGACAGAGCATCTCTGTCCACTGCCGACCTCAGGGTCTTTTCTGAACTGCAAGGTGTTCTGCAATGAAAAGGACCACAATAACACAGTGCTGTTTCCCTCACATTTTTGCTTGGCATGAACCTGCTCCTAGCCCCAGAAAGATAGGCAAATCAACTGAGCTTTCCATTAATTTCAAGATTATAGTGCTAGGATGGGTTCATAGAATCATAGAGTGGTTTGGAATGGATTTTTAAAGATCTAGTCCAACCCCTCTGCAGTGAGCAGAGCTCTGTCCAACCTGACCTTGAATGTTTCCAGGGATGGGGCATTTACCACCTCTTTGGGCAACCTTGGCCAGTGTTTCACCACCCACATCATAAAAAATTGCTTTCTTCTTTCCAGTCTAAATCTCCCCTCTATTAGTTTAAATCCATCACCTTGTGTCCTGTCATAACAGATCCTGCTCAAAAGATTGTCCTTCTTTCCCCTCTAAGTACTGTAAGGCTGCAAGAAGGTCTCCCCAGAACCTTCTCCAGGCTGAACAACCCCAACTCTTAGCCTTTCCTTACAGGAGAGATGTTCCAGCCCTTTGATCATTTTTTGTGGCCCTCTTCTTGACCTGCTCCAGCAGGTTCATGTACTCCTTATGCTGAGGGCTCCAGGGCTGGATACAGTAGGTGAAGTCTTACCAGAGCAGAGTAAAGGGGCAGGATTCTCTGCCTCCACTTACGGGCCATGCTGCTTTTGATGAAGCCCAGGATACGATTGGTCTTCTGCACTGTGAGTACATGTTACTGGCTCATGTCTAGCTTTTCATCCACTAGTATCTTCAAGTCCTTCTCCGCAGGGCTGCTCTCAATCCATTCATCCTCCAGCCTGTATTGATAGAGTTGCCTGACTCAGGTGCAGCACCTTGTACTTGGATTTGCTGAACCTCATGAGGCGCTTATCCAGTCCCCTCTGGATGGATCCCATCCCTCAGGCATTGTCTATGTCATTGATGAAGATATTAAAAAGCACTGAACCTGGTATGAACCCCTGAGGGACACCAGTTGTCACTAGTCCCCATCTGGACATTGAGTGTTAACCACTACCCTCTGGATGTGACCATCCAACCAGTATAGGAGATTTACAGAGAGTGCTGCAGGAATTGGCACACGGGGCAGGTCCTGACCACAACACCATCCAGGGAGTACTCTCCAAAGCTGAATCTACTATCCTTGGACTGCTGAACATCTGGCCCTCTTTCTCTATTTTGTGTCTCATTTTATTATTAAAAGACACTATTTCTTTCCAGCATTGATTAATGGAGGAAAAGAGAGCTTGAGGAACAAATCAAGTTCTTGTAAAAGGTTCACTGTTTGACCTTACACTGGTTTCAATGTAAAGAACAAAAAGGGGAAAACAGCGCTCCCTGTTTGGCTATTTTGGATGAAAACCTGGGGCCAGCTTTGCTATGAGTGAGCCACTTGTTGAGTGAAACTGAGCTCTACACCCTGTGTGCAGGCAAGGCAGACTGCTCCCACTGCACGTGTAAATCCGTGGTGCTTACAGCAAGGATAAGGGACATGATACCGTGCCTGTTGTCCTCATGGCACCGTGTCAGAGCTCTTTAGAGAGGTGACCGCAGCCCCCGTCCCTCCAGCCCAGTCATTCAAATTATACAGAGGAGATGTTAAGGAAGCTTTTCTCTGGCAGTCTGATGTTTTGCTCACACAAATGGTGATGATCTAAATAAAAATAGTTTAAGATCCTGCCAATGTGAAAACTATTATAAACAAAAAGCTATTTTGCATTAACAACAGTTGCTTATTGTGTTGGAGAAATACACAGAAGGTTCTATCTTGAGCTTTCTTTTGTGAAAATCAGGAAAAAACCCAATATTGTCTTTCATGTAGCTGCAATCCCACCTTCTGGGCCAGCTGGCAACCCTGGAATTTGCAGATTGTCGTTGCTTCTTTAATTGTTTTCCAGTTATTCATTTTAAGATTTTTAAACATAATCCCAGGCCATTCAATTAACATCACAGTGCACATGCTCTGCCATCCATCTGCTCAAGTTGTCTTTAACTGACACCGTCTTGTAGCTGGTGTTCATAACTATCAAACATATCTCCAACATAATCCACCTTCTGTTCCCACCTAGAAAACAGATTTTGCCATTTTTTATTCTAACACCTGTGCAGCTATCAACATTTTTCCACTGGAGAATTGTTACTGGTGAATGTAAATGTTGGGAACTGGGGTTGCCTTAATACATTTACAGAAAAAGCAAGTGATCATATATTTTAAGGCTAGAAAGGATTACTATCTGCTCTGGCCTCTCCCTAACACAGAACATAAAATTTCCCTGCTCTAGTTCCTGATACTGATTTAATAATAATAATACTTGAACTAATGTCTGTCTGTTAAAAAAAAAAAAAAAGTTGTTTCTACTTAACATTTAACTGGAAATAAATCCATATAGTGATCCTGGACATTAGCTACTCTCACTGATAAAAATTTTCACCTCTTTTCTCAACCTGAATATGTTGAATTTTGATAACACTTTGGTTTATTCAGAATGAAAACCTTTCCCATCCACCTGCTGGCTTTTGCATAGGTTTTTAAAACCTGAACTTGTCACATTCTAAACCTTCTGTTTGGATAAATAGATTTACACTTTTTTTTTTTTTTTTAATCATAAAGAATATTTTTAACCCTTGATTATTCTTGGAGCTATAAAACCCAGGTAGTTAATCACACTTTCTTGTAAAATGTAGCTACAGAAAGAAGATGGTATATTTGCTGTTGTTTGCCAGGAGTTGTTCATGTAGCCTCCCTAGTCTGACCCTAATCTCAAGAGAAAAAGCAGATGATCATTCCCTATTTATGTCCTTTGTACTTAACTACAGCTTTATAATCTTTTGTTCTGTGCCTGTCAGTAGCTTCTTTCCCAGGAGGAAGCTCTTTTGCCCCAGAAGGTACCATGGGGCTCCCTACACAGTAGCTTTCTTGCTCTTCTCTGGGCTTGGTACTAGCTCTGCTACTTTGCTCCTGGGCTTCATGATATGGAACACCTTGTGGACTTTCCAGGTAGGCAGCTCAAAAAAAAAAACCCAAAACCTATCAAAAACTAAGCAATCCAGGAGGTAATAATTGTTTTTACAAAACTTAATTAAACTATGGAACTCATTGCTAAAGGATGTTATGGATGTTGAAAGCTTGTTGAATTCAAGTAATGAACAGACAAAACTATTGGGTGAGTGAATTCAACCAGGGCTGTCAAACACCTGGAACTTTTGGTTCAGGAGATCACTTACCCACAGATCACCTAAAGCTGGGGTCATTCATTAGGAAAGGGTCAACCCCCCATGTCTCTCCTTAAATGCATGCTGGTAAGTGCCTCCAAGTGTTCCTTATAACCAGCAGGGAGGTGCCCTGAGGAGGTGCTCCTGGCCCTGGGTAAGTGCTGCACTAAGCTGTGGGATGCTGGTAGTGTGCTGGGGCTGGCTACTGTCCTTGAGGAGCACCCTGCTGTCAAAGGATGGGTGTAATGCCAGTTACAGGGATGTGAAAGCTTTGAGCACTTTTGGCTTAACTTTCATGAGGATTTATTGATTGCTCTTCTGTGTTTGAAGTGCGGTTCTTCAGAGCAGGCTGCAAAAGGTATGATAAGATTTCCTACCTATACTGTGCCCTGCAGCACCTTTCCTGGACCACAGAGTGATTCTTTTCTTCTTCTTCTTTCGTTTTTGTTGTTGTTATACTTAAGTTTGAGGAGCTTTGAAGGAAAGTTGTGTTCCAGTATGGTTTTTTTTTTTTTTTTTTTGATGCCTGTATTGGTGTAAGTAGCCTGTGTCCCTGATACTCCTGTTTTATCCTATAAGGGAATTTGGTCTCTGTTATGTGTGTTAAATGTATAGTTTATGCTTGGGAGTTTTACTGCTGCTCTGTAAGTAGCTGTCTGTGGACTCTTCCTATCTTGTTAACGTTGCAGGTGATTTTTCTATCCCTGTAACTTTAAGGAATTTCTAAAAACAAGCATCACAGTGTTTTTCTGGTTGTGGCATAGGTTAAGCTGATGTCTGTAAGGCACTTGTTATATGTAAGGTCTTGGTCTTATGAAAACATTTTTTGTTTAATTAATTGCTTGCATTCCTCCAAAATTCTACTTTTCTAATGTTGCTAGGAGTGCCAGTGTGTAAAATGCAGTGTTCCTCCTTTGGGAGTCTCTTTAATTTTGCTAAGGAGCGTAGACCCACGTTTCACACATACACAAAGTATTTTCTTATGTCTCTGTCCTTCCCAGTGATGATGTATGGAATAGCCTTATTGAGTATGTACGCGGTGAACAGAGGTGTTAGCTAATCCCTCCTTGCTCTATTTGTCATCTGTTCTCTCTATTTTTGCCCTTTAGGAAGTACCCAGGGACTGACTGAATTACACTGCAAGACTTTTTAAATGAGGCTGTGAACACAAACAAAGAGCAGTTAGGACATGTAGGACTAAAGAGGATTTTTGTATATGTATGTTATCCTACAGACCTCATTTAATCCTTGCGTGCTGCTTCTGCATATCTCAAAGATTTGCATGAGACTTGCACGATTTTTGTACACTTTACAGTTGCCATCTGTAAAGGGACAGGCAGAGCATGGGAAGGAACAGCAGCAGGTTGGGGGGTGGGGGAAGAGTGGGCTCTGAATAGGATACTGGATATGCATATAGGACCAGGTTTGTTTGCAGAGGGCTCTGGCTGTATTTGCTGCTGATCCTGGTGCTATGGTGATTCATGGTAAGTTCATGGACAGGCAGCTGGTGTCTTAATCTCTATCCTCTGCAGCTGTGAGATGTGCAGTGGTGCCCAGCAGTGCTCCACACTTGCACTTTGAGCCCTGAGCTTGCCAGGGATGTGGCCAGTGCTGATACAGAAACATGAGAGGTGTTTTTGACAGTGGGATGTTATTTTGGTGTCCTAAAGTATATTCTGGGTCCTAAGCCAAAGCTTATCCATTGAACTTTTTCAGTCTCATGTTTATTACATGCAGGCTTTTAACATAGCTGCCATCTATTTATTATGTCTGCTATAATTAAAGTTGGCCAACAGCACCAGGACCTCCATATTGCTCCTGTGCTCAAGCGAAGCCGTGCTGCTGTGCCTGGGCTGTCTGTATTGTATCTGAAAGCATTCCTGTTTTTCACTGCCTCAAAACCACGGGCTCCAGTTCTGGAAACGTTAAGCCACATGAATGATCCCTCATCCACTGAAATCAATGGAATCCCTTGTGTGAATAAGGATTACACTAGTGAATAAAGGGTTTTCAGATCAGGGCCCTAACCCTTTTTTAATTAACCTTCTAAGGAAGAATTTATACAGGAAAACTCTGGCTCAGTGGTGAGCGGTCAATAAACCATGTCTTTGTAATTCCTTCCTTCCTTTATGGGCCCTTTGTGTGAGGCTTAAGTGAAATGGATCTCACTGTCTATATCCCTTCCTTACCTCCCTCCTGCCCAAGCCAATCACTTTATAAATGTCATGGTTTCTCTGTATTGTTCCCTTTTTGGGTATATTTGCTCTTGTCTCATTTGGTGACCGTTAACTATTTCTTTTTACATTTGGGGAGGCGGGTAATAAAAAGACACAATGGACTGAAATGTCAGAGAGTTTCTATCTTAACATCTGGGAATCAAAATTCTATTTCTTTTTTTTTTTTATATTAAGAATCCAGTAAGTCAGTTTTTTGCTATATGGAAGTTTCTACTTCCTGTATTTCAGTATTGCAGATGATCTGTCCTAAATATAAAGTTCTAGGATTTGGAGGATTATCTTTAAAATAATCTCTTGTAATTTTCTATCTTCAGGTTCACCTCAATGCCTTAAAATGTCACAGTTATTGTTTGCCATTACAGATTAACCATGGTGGCCCAGAAGCAAGATCAGCAAATGACAGAAAATAGAATAATACTAAGATGTGCTTGTTTAGCTGAAGCATTTTCTGATAGTGTTGCAGACTGGAGAATCAAAAGTGATAGGAAGTGGTGAAGATGAGGGAAAATGAAGATCTGCTCTCTGCAGACAAGTGCAAATTTTGCAGCAATCTGCAGGGCATAAAGGATTCCTGACCATTGCAAATGGTATAATGTTGTTTTCTCAGAGATGAAATGAAGCTGAAGATTTGGTGAGAAGTTCTGCTTTTATGTTAGTCAAGTATTCTGTTCTTTCTTTTTTCCAATTACCTACAAGTAGCTTTTTAATTTCCAAGAGTATTTGCAGTTATCTGTAAATTGTAAACACTTTATCATACAGCTTCCTGCTTCATTTGTGCGTAGCTCTCTGTCTCGGACTGTATCCCTTGGTGTGATGGTCTTTCTGGTTTTTAACTGGATAATTGTGAGTTAACTACACTTCCTGTTGTCCATAAACTGCTAAATTTTGGGTAAACGTGTTCAAGTCAGGTTGCAGAATGATTTATGAGAAGAAAACTTCCATTCACACAAATATTTGCAGGTGTATGGATGGAACAGAAGGTCTGAACATCTTAAGGCAGTACAAGGATAAAATGTTCATTAACTTTTCTGCTGTTGGTTCAACCTTTAGCATTTTTATTTCTGCAAATATGTTGAATTATCTGGTAAGTGGCTTAGTTCAGTGAGAAGCCATGTCAGTGTGATATGGACACTTTTAAAGTCCTGAAGAATAAAAGGTATGTCAGTTAATGCTCATATTTGCCTCAGTCCAGATCTTCCTGAAGGATACCTTGTATTTCATTTTTGTTTTTCTTCTGATCCTTCTTTGAATACATTCCATCTCTTCTCTGCTTAATCATTTGTTGTCCACTCAATAATTGGTTTGGTTCCATGAAGATCTATGTTGGTAATGACACAGTTTCATTTTTCATTCTTTTCTTTCACCATGGTTGTTAGGGATAGAGATTTCCTCTTAAATGCAGATGCAAGTGTGGAAATACAGTGGATAGCATCTGGAATTTCAGCTTTGGAGGACACTGTCTTTGGAGAGGTGTTCAGTGGAGTATCTCTCCTTTTTAAAAGTTCTCAGGAAATCCATTATTTTTCCTCTTCCTTGGGCACATCAGGCAAAGGCAGTAGGTTTATGCCTGGATGTTATATAGCTTGGGACTATTGTTCAGAGAATCTTTGTCTTGTTTTCTTTCTGGCTGCCACCTGTTCTTTGCTGGGAAAAAAAAACCAAAACTAATTCCAGAGTTTTCAACTTTGCAAATGGTCAGAGAGTATTCTCAATGCCCTCTTTCTGTTAACAGTCTGCAAGCAGGGATTTATTGGGGTAGGAAAAAGGAAATTTTTCATTTTTTGCTCCTTGCTCCTCCCAAGTCAAAGAGATGGGGCAGTGTCATACAGCAGCTGTGACTGCAAACATAAATTTATTCTCATCTTGTGACTTTGTGGCACTGAATACTGGTGTTGCCATCCCAGATCTGTGCATCCTCAAAACGTGGTGTGGGGCGGTACTACATGACCAGTGTTAAAATGTGTTACATTGTTTGTTTCTTCCTGCATGCTGAGATGAGAGCAATTACTGTGACCCTTAATAGAAACAAGTGTTTTCTCTGTATTTTAAACTGATCTTGTCATGATACTTTCTGGTTGCTGCGTTTCCCCGTCCTCTAATACTTCTTTACCAGACCTTCAATAAGACAGTTTATTTCTGCTGACACAAGCTGTTGTCCAACCTCAAAATTTCCTTCTTCCTCTAACTTGCATGTCCTTCTACTAGTTTGTTGCATTGTACTCACAGTTCCCTTGCTAATGCTCTCTGTGTTTTCTAGACTTTATCTCTCGGTCTCAGAAAGGAATTAATAATCCTTCTGACAACTTGATCCATTTAACCTTTCACCCTAATTTTTTTTTTCTCAGATAATTTTTTACAGTCTAAAAATCTCGTAGTATGTCTTAGGTTGTTGAAGGCAAAAATGAGTTTATGATCCTAAGCAGACTCAAATAGGCAGTCTATTATTTACAGTACATATTTGTTCACCCAGTTTTAAATACAAATTTACCATTATTTCCCCCCCACCCCAAATGGTTTATTTACTAGGAATGACTCCTTTTTGTAATCTGAGAACCTTTAAACCTCGCATAAAGACAGTTTCTGAAAACTGAACTTATCTGATTCCCTCAGAAGAGATGCTTTTAAAGGGCTGTATCAGTATTTTAGATTTCTAAGTATTCCTGTGTCTTGGTTTTCAAAACAAGCTGAGCATTAAGATTCTCTGAAGGCAGCAGTCTTGGGGTTTTTTTAATTAAAATATCTATTAGTATTTGACAAAATCTAAATTTAAAGCTCTTATTATGACTGTTTTGATGATAGAACTTTTAAACCATTTAAGAGGATGGGGTAAAAGTGTCATTCCTAAGCCAGCTGAGTCAGCAGTACATGTTTCAGCAAACTTTTTATTAATGCTTTCAGACAGTCTGAAACCAATCATCGTGGGTGCCTCACATGGGTGGAAGGAAGACTTTCACAAATATTATGACTGTTTCTTGGTAACTTTTTCATTGATAAAGTAGCAAGTACTTTTTCTAGCCTTCTTCCAAGGTCACCTGCAGTTCAGAAGGGCCTGATTCTTCCGAGTAGCCATTCCCATGGCTGATAGGTTGCGCCAATCTGAACCTTTAGTATGTGCTTTTCAAGCCAGCTCTTGCTGAGTTTTCTGAGGCTATGTTCTTGGTGTCTCAAATACACTACTCTTCAATATAATCCTGTGTTTTCCAGAGCAATGATAGACACTTAATGAAGCTGAATATGATTTATAAGTGTTCATGGGTTCTTCCAAGACTAAGCTATTCTTTTAGTACCCCTTTAAATTTCTAATGGTTTTATTTCTTTGTCAGAAGACACTAGATTATGATGGAGCATCTCTGTGTGTCTAGTCATTCTATATCTTGAATTACTAGAACAAGGATTTGGAATCTGACTGTCTGTGTGATGTCCTTTTAATGTGGAGGGATTAAACACCACAGATGTGCATGAGAGCCTGATTCAGGAATAAAGCAGTAGAAAGGGGTTACAGAGAGCTTGAAGTTTGCACCATGAGAGTGGGAAACACTGTGCAGGGTAGAAAGGAGCTCACTGGGACCAGAGGAAGCACGGTTGTTTAATAGCTCAATAGACAACTGGTCTATGTCAGGAAATTGGAACAATATATTAAAACGATATTGGTGATGAGAAAAAGGTGACACTTTTACAGAGTGTAATGAGGGCTAAAGCCTATAACGTGCTGTATAGCTTAACAGTTGGTATTAAATCAGCAGACAAAACATTTGCTGAGATCGTGGAAAGTCTACAAAATTACCTTTCTGGCATCTGCTGAATGTATCTGCTTTTATGAAGAGGTTCGAGAGAGAAAATGAGACAATTCTTAAAAAGTATCAGTTCAGAAAGAGTTCAAATGATGTGTTAAGAAGCTGGATAGTGTATTATATGCAAAAATGAAGCAGTCCAAAAACGATTATTGACTGGAGTAATTGATCCAAAGCAGTACAGGCAGGACACTGAAATGCTGTAGGCAACGTGGTAACCACTAAAGAGCATTTCCAGCAGAAAGCTCAAACCAGACAAGCAAAGCAGCATGTCTCATCTCTGTCTTATCATGCAAATGAGAGCTGATCAGAAGTAACTAAAAGAAATTGGGGATATACAGAGAAAATGTGTAGGTTGCTCAAACCTATTACCCCTTATAAAGGCACTAGAAAATGCATTCAGAGCTGTGATGCTGCAGAGGGCAATGTCTGTTGTAGTCTATTGTAAAAGTACTAGTAGCTTATACAGCAATTTAAGCTAGGATATAATAACCAAAATGCCACTGGATTTTGTTAGCAGTGGAGGGAGTAGAATCTCTTTTTTGTGTGACAGTATTCTCAGACACAAGAGATGAAGCAGCAGCAGTGCTTGATGCTTCAAATGCACAGAAAGAAATTCCCCACCTTCTAAGGGTTTTTGCAATGGAGGTTATGTGTGTAACTATAAATACAGTATATTGTCCTGTAGCATGCTATGAACAGAGGAGGTCATTTACTACATGATAGACAGCTGCTAGGAATGTCATTTAGGTGGATTGCTAGAACTTAATACTTCTCCGAGCTTTTAGTGATCTTTGGGAGGAGATTATATGTGACCCACAGTGGAAATTAGCTGAACTCTTCCACGTAGTTTCCTGCAGTTTTTAGGATAATACTAGGATTTTAAATTTCTGTTGTTTAGGAGAGACCAGTCATACAGCTTGTCAGGCTCCTTTGGTATGTAGGAAAGGAAAAGGTGGAACTTAAGCTCCTTGCAGAAAGTGGTATGACACTAAGGGTGGAGCAGTACACATTTCCACTGGAGATAAGACCAGTTGAGGCTTTATACATCCAAACTGGATTCTGTATTAACTCGTATTTGCAATTTAGTAACTTGTAACTGAAACACTGGATGAACTCGTTCCATTAGTTGATGGTAAGCTCCCAAGTCTACCTAGAGAAATACGTCTAAATCTTGGGGATGGAAGTTGATAGCAAGAAATACCTCTTCAAACACAGTTGTAATATCTCTAGCTAATCCTATCAATGCTATCAGTACTCATTTTTTTTAGCACTGAACAATAAAACAGATGTTTTATGACATTCCTAGCACTCACTGTTATGTGGAAGTTAGTGCTATAGAACACCTTAAATAGTACCGCTGAGAAATTGTCAACAATTTGAAGGGAATAAGAGAAATCTGATGATTTTTAGGTTTTTGAAGATTCATCTGTGTTATGGCTGGCAGAGTTTCACCTAAGCCTTATGATTTATCTTGAAGAACCTTAACCTTCAAATGTTCTGCATGTGTACCCCTCTTTGCAGAGAGTCTTGCAGTTATTTCTGTAGGCTTTTGCCTACGGCAGTAACAGCATTCGATCTGCAGAATGAACTGTTACAGAATTAATAGAAACCCATTGATTCACATGGCAGTTTGGGACTCTTCGTGACTTATGGCACTCATATTGTGTGAGAGAGTCCTTGCACACCTTTGTCTATAAAGCTATCTTATGATGCTTCTCTAAGTGGAACAGGAGCAGTAATTTCACATCTGATGGAAGATCAGAGGAAAAGGCCCATTGCCTTTGCCTCTGAATTCCTTACCTTGGCAAAACGGAGCTGCGTGAAAATTGAGAAAGGATCTCTCAGCTATTCTTGGCAGTTAGAACTTTTCACCAATGTTGTATAGGTAATGATTTATGCTGGCTGAAGATCATCAGCTTCTAGTTTTAGCTTTAATCTCAGAAAAAGGAGTCCCAACCATAACTGCTACGAGGCTTTCAGGATGGGAAGATAGCTCACTGTAGCAGTATTGATTTCAAAGCTACTAACAGCCTCCTGAATGCAGATTGTTGGGCAAATTTTCCATTGAAAAATCACCTTTAAGGCTACTGAAATGGAGTCGGCAGCAGTCTATAGACTCTGTATGGCAGAGAATTAAAGCTCTCAACAAATGCCTTAAAATTAAAAAATAGCCTGAAGACTAAAACTTGTACAACAAAGTGGGCAGGAGTAGATGTGCAAACTGTTGCATGGGCAGCATAACAGGCTTTTCATACAAATCTGCATCTTGCAGCAATTTCTTCTCATCTTTGGAAAAAAAAATTGTGCTCCTCTGTGGCTTTTACAACTTCATCCTTCTCAAAGTGTTTCCAGTCGTGTTCAGCATCCCCTAATTTCTATCAAATTAGTTTCTGTTCTCTCCTGTATTGTGGTGAAGAGAAGCAACTTGTGCTTTTGCTTAAAACAAGTGTACACAAATCTGCAGCTGAGGTGCAGCTGCCCCCACCTCATGGGCCAAGAACAAAAGGTAATGAATGCCATGCAGCCTGCTCTGGGGGGTGAAGTGGCTCCTGCATCCTGTCTTGTTGATGGTTGGGGTCTCTGTTTGCTTTGTTTGTTGTGTGGTTGGGGTTTTTTTCGGGGGGGTGGGTGTGTCTGTTTTTTTGTGGGATTTTGCTTGTTGTGGGTTGTTTGGTTTGGTGCTTTTGTGGGTTTTTTTTTGTTTGGTTGGGGTTTTTTTAGAAATTAAAATCTTTGAGATCTTGACTCATATGTCAGGTTTGGTTGAATTTGGTCAGTGGATCCAGAAGTTGTTGGAGGATTGAAATAGCAGAATGCCACATCTGAGGTTAAAAATGCCTGTTTTAATTAAGTACCTGAGAAGTTACAGAATAAGCCTGGCAACATTTCTTTCCTCTTATTCTTTCATGATGGAATCATCACCTATAAATCTGTCTTAAGATAGACCTGGCTTTATTTTTTGAATTAAATTTTATTAAAAAGACATGTTGGGTCTGTTACAGTCAGGTGTGATTTATTTCTTTAAAGGTGTGGGCTGTTTGTTTTTTTCTCCCCCCCACCACCCCAAATTCCAGGTCCAGAAAACTCATAGATATTGATGTGAGAAATAAAACACTAGAAGCCCAGGCTAAGAGTGTGTCTCTCTCCTATCTCAGTGTCGAGGACTTACGCAGAAATAGAAGATGGAGCATAATTGTGTCGAGGGTTTTATAAAATACATCTCCTACCTAAACATTTTTATGTTCAGCTGAGTTTTCCTAGCAGTGTTTTGTTTAGACTATGCTGGGGCATTTATCAGGTATGTATATAGCTATATTTGTGAGATGTAATGTTTTTACTTCATTAGATATTCACTAATGCCCAGGATGTAGCAGTGCTGAGACTGGAAAGAGTAAAATTCTCATTTCTGAAGCAAGGAGTTCCTGGATAAATTGCAGAAACTTAAAGAGGAGAATGTAATAGTTGCCTTGAGGGCCCTAATTGTTTTCTGAAATAAGTAGGATGCAAAATGTCACAGCAGCTCCTTACCATTCTGACACAGTGTAGCACTGCAAAGATATATTCATACTTGGAAGGAAGGAGTGATTCACACTGTAACCATGGGCAAAGAGAACTTACAACAAAATACTGGGTTTTGTAGGGCAGCTGGAATACACAACAGACTATTACAAATCAGATCTTGGCTATGGCACTGAAGAGCTGTACTGTGAACTCTGTCAAGGTTGTCTTTTTAAAGCCAAATTCATAAAGGGATATTGGGAAGAAACAGAGTCATCAGGTAGTTCTATGAGTGTTGCTTTTATGTAGGAGGAAAATGAAGTAGTGAGATACAGCAGAGATAATTTATGGAAACTTGGGGTGATAATGTCACAGCTTTATCCTTTGCCTTGTTAAGCAGAAGTGGTATTGAATGTGACATAGAACAGTAAGATGTTTACTTGGATGTTCTGCAGGAGGGACACTTACTGAAAATACAGAGCATATAATAGAGCCAGAGAGTGATGTGTGCCAGTACCAGTGAACTTCGTGCTTCTGTCTTGTCTTGAATGAGCTCTGAGATATTTTCTACGATGTAAGGAAGTGTAGCTGAAACAAGTACCCTTGAAAGTTCCAGAGTATATGTTTAATGCCTACTAGCCATACCCAAACACATATATACATCATCACCTACCATACTACTTGTGTATTGCATTTCATGTCAACTCTCATTTTGATAGGTAAGGTTGGAGTAGTATTTAGCACACAGCTTCTCGGGGCGTTCACCTTGCATAGCAGGAGAGCCCGTTAATGAGCACAAAGCAGCTGCTTGGACACCTATGGAGTGGCTGGGGTAGCTCTGGCAGCATGTAGAAGGGCACAGCAGCAATATGGGGCCAGCTTTCCAGCCCGCTGCAGTAGGATGTGCTTGTTTTCATCCAGAGTGCTGGTTATTTCCTCACACTTCGCATATTTTGAGAAATGCAAGTGTAGAATAATTGCACCGTGATCCTGGTACAGCAAATGAATACAGATTATTATAGATCATCTCTGTATGTATGTAAAATGCATAATTAGGCTTTTTATATTCCAACACAGCAAGTAAAGATGTGGAAGTCCTAATAGTGTTTAGAGCACAAGGACACTTGCAAGATGCAGAGTAGCACAACTGGCACCACATCCACGAAGCAGATGTAGTTTCAAAAGTGGTCACCAGATAATCCAGATGCTTGGAAATTCTGAACTGTTTATGGAGAAGTAAAGTATTTTTTAACTTGTTTTGGCTGGCAATTTCTGCTATTGCCTTTGCAGTAAAATCTGCTCGGTGCTCACCGGACTGAGGTATAAATGCTACACAAAAAGGTGCAACTTGGATCTTAAGGGAAAAGCTTTAACAATGCTTTGATCGGTCAGATGACAATCTCAGATTGTGATGAAGCTGTGAAGGCCCTTTGTTTCCTCATTTAGTGCCAATAGAAGTGTTTATAGTCTGGCATGTTTGGGGTAAACTTTTGAACTTTTGAATTTTTTTTTAACTTTTGAATCACCTTTTCTTAAATCTTAATTTCTAAGTGGCTGTTGACATTTTGGAGTGAATGATAAAGTGAGAACATTAAACAAACGCTCTAATCAATCTGAAAATATACTGAAGTAGGACTGTTACAACACCTCATCCTAGTAGCCATGCAGTGTTTGCATCTCTGTCAGGTTGACCCTGTTCTAATATTCTTCAGAAAGTCTGCCAAAGTTCTGTCCTTCATTAAATCCCCTAAGAATGCCTTTACCATAAATTTTACCATGATTTAGTTTAGCTGACAAACTAGTTCCTCTTCACTTCCTGAATAATAATAATCTGGTGTATTTATGCTCATAACATAACTTTCTTAAAGTAACTTGAATGAAGTAGGTCCACAAGATGGTCGTTTCGTCTTGCCAAGTCTTGGGTCATGGATGAGCTAAGACACTGGTGCTGTAGCTATTGATGTGTTCTGTCCTGAAATCCCATAATCAGAAGCACAAGCTGATTTGTGTTCTTCATTATCATTTGTTTCTTCTTCTCCGTGATAATGCGCTCTTTGTGTCTTGCTCAAAAATAGACCTAGATTAATGCAATGTTGACAGCAAAATCACCAAGGAAGAAAACTGCTGCACTAGGTAAACTTTATAGGTCATGTTCCCCCAGTTTCACAGTTGGAGATGACTATTTGTGTGAAAAGACATGGCAGGGATTGTGATTATCATAAAATAATCACACCTTGGAGTGTTTTAAAGGTACAAAGCATAACTGCTAGTGTTTGACTTCCTATAAATAATCATATTTGGTAACATTCAGCATCATCCTGTTTCAGAGATCCCTATTTCAGCCCAATGAGTAAGTACATACATGGTTAGGTATATTTATACATAGTTATACACACAATCTCACAGGCACAAACATTGTACTTTTTTTTTTACTGGAAGAAAAGCATTAAAACATTAGAACTGGAAAAATGCAAAGCAGCTCTATCCTGAAGATCTAAGGCTTTCATCTTGCTTCTAGTATCAGTTAATAAGATGAATGAATTGCTATTCCATCTCAGATGCAGGGGTAGAGATACCTTGCGCTAAAGTAAAATGTAGCAGCACTCATTCTGAGGGGTTTCTGAACATGTCATAGGTGAGGGATTAGAGTAACAGCCTAGGTCAGATTAGGGAATTCCTGAGTAATGCAAGTGTCTCAGTTGAAAATAAACATCTGAACATCATTGGGACTTTCCATGGAGCTGTTGATGGCATGATCTGATTTTATTCTTTTTCTTGATACATTCTCTGTAGTTATTTCAGAGTCTCAGCGGAGTTACGAGAGTGGGTATTAAAGAGGTTGATTTGTCTGTGCACACGCTAAGCTGAGCCTGCAGCTTTACTGTTCAATTTCTGTGGTTTTGTCTGGCCAGGTCAGGCATGTGCCTTTTGTTTTCTTCAGCACTGATTTCTCAGTTTAACATGAATTTCAGCAAGTGTCAGATGGTTGGACATATTTAATCTCCACCTTTTTCCCATCTACTGTCTTGAAAGTGTGAGGTTGGTGCACATGTGCAAGACTGAAATGGATGGAGCAGGAACCAACCCTGTAGATCTGTATAATATAGCACTGAGGCATTAGGACTCTCTTTAGTGTTGTATAGGGAATATTTTTATTACAGCAAAAATCTACAAAAAAATTTGGAATCTTAATGGCAGCACTTAATGCTTCATAGTGAGAGATTCTCCTGGAAGAATCTGGTCACAGGACAGAGTGAATCAATAGGGCCCTTCATTCCAGACAACATTTTTAATAATGTATTTCTTACTGGACACAGGGTTTTTTCAATGCCTATAGATTTAATTTTTTTTCCATCTTTGAATTGTTAAGAAAAAATTCCTTAATACCACTTTCTCAGTCTTTGTGACAGACACCTCTTTGTAAACACAGGACTCGGCCACAAAACTTGACTCTGAGTCCAAATGTTTACAGTCTTCAGGAAAGCTTAGAATCATGTGACAACTCAGGTTGTCTTAGGTCTTAGTGTAAGCTCTCTAATGAAAAGCACAGATCCCTACAGATCATTGCACTGAATTTCCCTGGGATGCATCTGAATTTGGTGGGGACATACCTAGTAGACATCAGCAGGATATACAAATCTTACAACAGAAGTAATCTGCAAATATGGACCTGAGCATCATTTCGGACTCTTAATTCTTGTGGGTTGACCAGATGCCATACGTTTGGACACCTCCAGTTCTTACAGCTAGTGTCCATGGGCTAGTGGAGTAGATGCTGTTGTTTAGGATGTAATGCTAGTTTCTTTGGATAAGCTTCTGTGTTACTGCATTTAATCACAGAAGCTCACACTGTGTTTTGGAGCATGTTAGTCAAGCTGTAGATGTGTCAGAACTTGTCATTAAGACAAATGACTGTACCCAGAAGAAAGGTTACAGGTGTGGAGAAGAGGTTCTCCAAGACAACTTGTGTATCACCTCAATAGATGATTCCCATGTGTACCAAGATTAGAAGTGCCTAAGATGTGAGATTTCTGACACTTTGTTTTGTGTTAGCTGAGAAGTAAGTAGTTCCGTGTATGTAGGCAAATGCACACAACCTATTTTGTCCTAAAATTATGCTGATGACTCTTCAGGCCTGTGATCATCAGGAGTTTTATTATTATAAAAAAAAAAAAGCTGTCATCTTCTAGTATTTCACTTGGGCATCATGTTTTTACATGAATCATCAGACTCTTTTAACATTACAAAACCCATACTGTCTGCTGGTCAGTTGCAGAACACTTAAAACAGCCTTGAAAAATGCAAAATGCTACTTCAGGCCCTCTAACAAGAATATTTAAGGCTGAAAGTGTAATTTCTCTATCGCTTTCCTTTGGTTGGTGATATAATACTTCTAGCTCAGTGAACTTAGCAGTATGACCCAGTTTAGGACTAATTATCATTAGCAGTACAATTATTCAGGTACTTCTAGTGGCTTTTTGGACAGTTTATAAACAAATGTAAACACAGAAGAAGATGCAAACAAATTAGAGGCGGGTTAAATTTAGTGCCAGCAAGAGCAACTTGATTCACATTGCTAGGTTACAAATTAACTGTATCTGTTCTCTACCAAACACAGAATTGATCGATAGGACTTATTGCCACAAAATAGTAAGCTCTAATGGCGTTCATTGACCAGATATTTATATGGCTATTGAATATCCACAGGCATGATAGACAGTGCATGCTTATAGTTCTGACTACTGTAAATCCTCTTGGTGCCTGCAAATTAGAATCCTTTCCAGAAAGTTAATTATTCCATGATTGTCCATTATAGGATCTCCTGAATCTCCAGCAGCTGCCTTTGGTTGCTCTGGGAGATGAAATGTCCTGTCGGACACAACATGGGTGCTGGGAATTTAAAAGCAGTCTTATTAGTGATTTAGTGACAACCTGCTTTCATGAGTGTTCCATCAGTTGTTTGTCCTAGGAAGCACTGAAAGCCTCGTCAAGTGCTTAGGACAGCTGTCCTGCTGGGTGGCTTGTATCTGGAAGCAGCTGAGAGGTGGTGGGCAACAGTTTATGGAATGTCTCGATGCTATATATAGAAATGCTTTGCTTTTGTTTTATTACGAGATGTGTCTTCCCCATCCTGCTTCCTGCTGCCATACTGTGATTCTGCCGTTCCTCCACAGAACTGCTGAAGGTTGTGGCTAATGTCAGACTAATCTGATGGAAATGCTGAAGTTCACAGACCACTGTTGCTGCTATTTTGGCAACAGGAAGATGGGGAGTAGTGGGAAACTCAGATGAATGTGCGTACGAATGAAGGTTGAAGCTGAAGTTTCCCTGGACACAGCACTGCTGGGCTTCTTAAATGCTGGTGCCCATGGAGAGACCTGCTATTTCCTCAGTCCTCACCTTCTCCATCAATACCAGAAATTTTGTCATCTGTTATCACCTGAGCTTGGCTTACTTGATACCCTGTGGCCTGTTTGGCTGAGTTACTTTCAAGGCAGCAAAATTGTCCTAGATTTTACAGATTAATTTTTTATTTATTTATTAAGATAATGGGGCTGCATTGGAAGAAATCTGAAATTAAAATTAAAAGCAGGAAATGCATGCTAATGAAGGGGTAACTTAGCAAATATATAGACAGTTAAATATTGAAGTGCATTACTTATTAAACATGAACAAGGTGCTTTGTTGTAATGCATAATAGGGAATATTAGCTGGTAAGGATGGCTCTGCTGTCATTTAACAGTCATTTGTGATTAGAGCAGATCTCTCTGTAAGAAGCAACAGACAAAAGTTCCATCTTAAACTGTTAGTGGAGTGTGTTGTATTGTTGGGAGACGGACGCGTTATTGCTGTGGCAGCGACTGTGTTAAGCCACTAATGTGAAGAACACCGCAGAGGGCCTTGTCCTTTTGCTGTCTGTAGTCTGAGTTAAAGAGTTAAAAACACCACTTCCAGCCTCCAGGTACTTATCGCTGTGCTGGCTTTTAAAAGCTGGGGTTTTTATGGTGTAAGTTTCCAACCCAAGATATTCAGGGAGTCTGGCCCTGATTTTTCTTTCACAGAAGCCTTATTCTCTCTTAATCACAGTAGTTTCTACAAACTTATTGCATTATTGAGCTACTGTAAATGAGATGGGTAACTTAAAACAAACCTCTCTAAAGGCCATATTCTATCAAGCACACATTAAGAGTCCAGGGAGGGGGTGGGGGCAGTGCCCAGGGAGCAATTTGGGTTATCTAAATTTGTAGGTTTTCCCCTCAAGATTTAATCTGGGCTGTTCAAGTGAGTTAACAGGGTTCCTCTTTATACCTATCTTGTTCTTTAATGGAACCTCTCACCCCAAAACACAGAATTGTTGCTTCTGTACTGTTAACTCTCAGATGAAGATGGTGACATTGCAACTGCAAATTAATATCTCTTTCTTTGCCATCAGATAGATTGTTGATGTAGAATGTGGAGCAGTGAAGTGAAATACCCAGGGTGATGTGTAAACGGGTCAACACGTTTTTCAGGCACCTTTGCCAGGAATCATAAAGTATGTGGAGCGTCTATTTAAATTTTTATATTTGGCTGCGTCTCGTTCAATTAGTCTATCAAATTCCTCATTAAAGTTCTTGAGCATTTAGAACTACATAATTAAAATACCATTACACTTGGTGGAGAGGGAAAAAAAAAAACCTTTAAAGTGCTCTGTAGCATTAGGAAAAAAGAAATCCCATCAAGGAGTGATATTGCATTAGTATTCATTACTGTTAAAACATGCTGGAAGTGGAAAGAATAAAAAGGATTCATTTTATAATGCCAACTGCAGGAATGAACTAAGGCTTCAACTTTATATTGATTGCTTTGGTTTCTGGTTTCTACGTGATTGCTGTGTACATACAGCAAGACTTGACTGAGGAGAGACCTTTCAGCAAGGCTGTTCAGTATCTACCCATATGTTCCTAAATCACTGACTTCAGTACCAATTCTGGTACTCTGCTTTTAAGGAAGTGATTATGACTTACAAGAAGGAGTAGTCTTATGAATAGTGTCTTTAATTTCTCCTCAGTGATTGCAAACTATGACATGTAAAAAAAAAAATAAAAAAGAAAACCAAAACCAACCCCAACCCCCCAGCAAATACAGCAGCCTTTTAATGAAACAGGGAAACTGTCCCAGAACTAGATACAGTTGCCTAATGGGCAAATTGGGCAACTTGACTTTTTTTTGAATAGTAATTTCTGCCAGAAGTCTGCTCTGCTGTTGGCGTGGCAGACAAGTGATCTCCTGGTTTTTGTTTTTGCATTTTAATACAAGGGGTGAGAAGCTGAAGCCTGTGGCGCTCAGGGGAATGACAGATTATAACAGCATTTGGGCAGGGTGGAGAGGTGTATATCCCCAACTGGCTCAGCTGCAAGCAGTGTTTGGCACAAATCCTGAGCAAAAGCAGTATGCTTTACTCTATATATAAGAAATAGGATAACATATTTGAAAAATACTGATTTTCCTATTTTCATAGAGAATAACCTCTAGCAAAATTCAATTTGCTCTTCCCTTCACTTTTTACTGCCTTTTAAAAATAATTGTATCCTTAGGATTTTCAGTAATTGGTTCTATTGCACTTACGGTTAATTATATATTTTTGATTAATGTATTCTGCTCTGGAATCATTTGCTTAGAATATCTGATTGTGATTTAATTTCCAGGTTATTGTCCTTCACAGCAACCTGAGGAATTGGCTTCCAGATAGTGATGTTAATAGGCTTTTGGTGACAAGTGTTATGGGCCAAGATAAATCACTGTATTGTAGTTAGTAAGCTTTGTGTTGTCAAATATTGCCTCTTAATTAAAATGAAAAATGAAATCAGATACATTTGGTGTTCATGGAAACCACTGGCAAGAGCTAGGTTTGAGTTAAATCTCTTAAAAGAACTGGAAATGAAAACATGCCTATGGCCAAAGATACTTGGGTTCTGTCTGTAGTAAAGATGCAAAGGATGACATGGAGTTCAGTCTTTTCACCTACTCTTACCAGGTCTTACCTGGGAATGAAATAACCACATAGTACTGAGTTTGTGTGACAAAGTTTTTGTAGCAGGGGAACTACAAGGGAGGCTTCTGTGAGAAGATGGCAAGAAGCTTCTTCCATGTATCATGCGTCTCAATACCAAGCCAAGTAGAAAAGTACTGGTATTTGCCCTGTAGAAGAGAAGACGGGGAAAAAACCCGTAACACGCACAACCAATAAAAACAAAGAAGGAAAACACACACAGAACCCCAAACACCCCCCCCCCCAAAAAAAAACCCAACACAAAAAACCACAAAACACCCCCACCCAACACCAAAGAAAAAAAGTACCACAGCCAAACCACAAAAGCCCAAAACCAGCCAATGAAAGCAAACAACAACAACAACAAAAAAAACCCCAACCAAAACAAGAAAGTGAGGAGGATTAAATAACTGGCTCTGATTTAGCACTAAAAATATGTGGGAATGTGGTACTGATAGTGTTGGTGCCTTGTATCTGTGTGCATTGTTAGGATTAGACTGGCCTTGACTTCCTCAACATGGAGAATCATCAAAACATGACAGGAAGGCTCAGGTAATTGAGTAGGTAATTCAAGTAGCACTGCTGTCTAAAGAAAACCCACTTTCATTTCAGTGAGATTTCCAGAAGTTTGAACTGTTCCCCTGTTTACACGTTCTTGCCTCTTTTTACTTCGAGTTAAGCCAACGGTAGTTGAAACACTGCTGGAAATACTGTCTTTGTGTTTTCCTGGCTGAGATTTTTTTTCTTTTCCCCTGAGAAAATCTTTTTTTCCAGGAGATTTCCTGCCCAATTGTTAAGGCATTGGCAACTTGGATACTATTAAAAGACACAGCATATGCCAGCTGCTCTTTTTCTAACTCAACCTCTCAAAGTTCTGTGAGAGGCTGATTGCAGCTCATAAGTTTCATCTTTCACACTTGTGGCCTTTGCAGGTGATAAATCTGTCTCCTCCTGTCTTCAGATTCCTGTGGTGTTCCTGGTGTGGTAGTTTACTAATGATTACTGCCTATTTAATTTTTGCTCAGCTAATTTCCCCCTCTGTATAGGATTTGCTTTTTAGCAAAATATCTTTAGGAGTTTGGTTGACTTCTAAATGTGCCTTTGACTTCTGAGGGATCTCAAAAGGCCTCACACTGAGCTACACGAATTTACACTGAGTTTCTAGGTAGAGAATTCTAGTACATGAGTTTCTATGTGGAGAAGTTTATCTTTTATTTCTTTAAGAACCCCCCCTGTATTGAGAATAATGGGAATTCTTGTTTTCTTGTTAGTACTTTCTGAACATGAAAACTTACTTCTGACTGACCTAAGGTGTAACACATACTTTTGACAGTTTGGCATTTTAAATATAATTTGTTTACTCCCAAATGTGATCATTTGATATTTTAAGTTAATTAATGTGACTGCTGTGTGGTTAAATAATAGGGAACATCCAAACAATAAAAAAAGACCAGTGAAAGAAGATAATTGAAACTGCTGGGGGTTACATTTGCCTTTGCATCAACTTTCCTTTAAAGCTTTCCTTCATATAACTGTAATGAACTGGGACAACTTAAATCTTTGTCAAAGACTAACCAAAGCATTCAGGTTTTTTGGGTTGTTTGTTTTTTGGTTTTTGGGGTTTTTTTTAATGGTGCTGAGAAATCATAGCTCCAGTTGCAGTTAATGGAAGCTGTGGTAGATCAGCACTCTTGAAAATTGTTTCTTTAAGGAAGAGGCAGGATCTGGCAATGATACAGTCCAAAAACCTCTGAGAATAGAGCTGGCCAATACTGTGTTTTCAGTCAGAAAAGAACTTTCCAGAGCTGTAAATTTTAATTAACAATTTATTGAAAACTCTGATGAAACCTGGTATTTTGCCCCTCTGGGACTGCAGAAAATTAATATTAATAATGACCTCTGTATGAAAAAGTTTATCTGACTTTTCCTAACCACAAATTAACTTCTCATATATTTGATAAACCACAAGAATGTACCAAACCTGCATTTTTTTATATACACTTGTGTGCAAGCATAGAGACATGTAAGCATATGCATACATAAACATATATGTTTATACATATACACAGTAAATGTGTGGGTGCACATACACTTAGAATTTGGGGATAATAAATAAAACCTTCCTATGTTGGCAAGGCTTTCACTACTTATTTTAAACAATTATTGCATTCCTTGGTATCCTGATAAATATTCCAGCTACCTTCATGGGGAAAATATTAATTTAGTGTGTACATCCAGCAACATTAAATGGATCAGTAAATACAAGACAGCAGTCTTATTTTGTCTGTTTTTTCTTCATCTTGTTTTATAATTGAATAGGCTCTATAGATAATTAGATTCCTTTATGAATTTTATTAGGTTTTTAAATCGATTGATGGTTTTAGTGTGAGGCGTCCAGAAATCTAAAGCTCTTGGACTTCCTATATTTTTTCATATCTGCTATTCCATCTGATTTTAAATTGGTGTCTGCGTGTAATGCGATGGGAGCTCTTTCATTCTTATCGCTTCTCGTCTGCAAGCTCCTCAGGCAGCTGTTGAATGGTGTGAGAGGGAGGTGTGACGAGCTGAGCGTGTTGTCCTTTGCTATCCTGAGAAGCTGTCCCTCCCTACCGGGGTTGTCCTGAGGCTCCCCAGAGGGGAAGGGCACCCGCCAGAAAGTGCAGCAGCCTTTGGGCTCTTCTAATGACTTCAGAGAAACGTAACAAAGAGGAATAGTACACTTGGTGTTTCCATGTTCCTTTTCATGCTCTCAGAGCCCAACACATGATTGATGTTTTCAATATTTTTGGTGTTTGTCAGCCCTACTATTGCAAGAAGTAATATCTGCCTATCGATAGGGAGAAGTTATAGGAAGTCCTCTTGGGCAGAGTCCCTCCAGGAGGAATACGGGTGAGAGTTTGGGTCTCGGAGTAGAGATCAAGGCTAAAACAAGGTGTAAGAATTTTGGGTAATGGACAAAACTGTGCTCCTTTGCTTACTTGGACACTTCTTGATAAGAGAAACTGTATCCAAGGTCTCTTAACAGGATAATTAGAAAAAAAAAAATCAATATAAATACAGGTGGATTAGAGCAAATGAGTCATCTGACCTTTTTTTTAAAGCTACAGGATATTGGGCACAGAAAAAGACATGTTTGGTGAAGTTGGTCTGTATGAGACTTGAACAAAACAGGGTAATCTATCACTCTGAGGCCCAGCATGTGCATGTTTATCATCAGGACTGTGTGTGGTTGGGCTGGCAAGGAGGATCGGGGCTGGTGCAGAGCCATCTTGCATGCTGGGTGGGATGGTACCTGTGTGTGATGATACCCCTTGTAACACTACCTGTGTCATCATGTCCAGCATGAACCATGTGCGTACCTATCACACGGGCCACACACAAAGCAGAATTTTTCTAGCAGTTGCTTTTCTACTTCTGAGTTTGTCACGGGTGAGAAGAGAAGCAAAAGGGAGATTCTCAGTCACCTGAACTTGCCTTTCTCCAGCACAGTAGCATGTGCACCAATGACGACCCTTCTGCTCCTTCTCTGGACTTAAGAGCTGAAGGGTGCCAAATCTCTGCTGCTAGCCCTCTGCCTGGCCAGAGCTGGAGTTGGCTTTTCCAGTTTGTGGGTGAAGTTGCTATGTGGGCCTAAAGAATGCAATGTTTTTTGCAGCACATCTGATGATCAGTGACTGTGACCTTCTCTAGCATAGTGCAGAACATTCAAGACAGTGCTCAAATCATGTTCTTCCTAAGCACAGCTTGGTCTAAAGCATTTTTTTCTTGGTAGAAAGTCATGTATGGTGAAGGGTGTGTAAAAGTTCTCTTGGTTTTATAGGTCAAATTTTATGCATCTCCAGCTAATGGTATTGATATTTCCTATTTTCAATAGCTACTTTTACTTTTTTTCCTGCTACCCTGTGTTCTTTCTCACCATTTTTTTTTTTTCTATAACTTCTTTTACTGAAATGAGTCCCTGCTACTTGATGAGCACCATAAGAGCAGTCCACGGTACAAAATCTCAAGCTTAGCGGACAACTCAAGTTTTATTAACTTCTATTACTGAGCTTGCAAAGAAGTCCTGAACTGACCGGGTGCTGGGTCACTTGCCCAGTGCTCAAGCAAGTATAAGGGGTGTGAATCTGGCCCTTCTCTCCTGGGTGACTCAGGAAATCATGCTTCAGCTTCGCCCTAAAACCTCCCTTGGTCTCTTTCTTGCCAGGGAGCAGCAAATGTGGGTATTGCCCATCAGGGGTGAGGCTCCTGTGGGTGGGTGGCAGAACCGGGTGCTGCCAACAAGGTCCAGCAATAGCCCCAGATGTGGCAAAGGCTGCTGAGCCAAAATGGGCCCCTGAACAGGACTTAGGGGGATGTCAGGTGAGGTTAGTCAGAGTCATTAGGAAATATTAGTGCCCTCAGGGCTGTGATGGCTCATTTGACAGAATTTTAGGATTTTCAACTGCTTGATTTAGAGGAGACCAAATATTAAGAACAGTTTAAGTCTGTATTTTTTAAGTCCAGGAGAGTAAAATTCTTTCTGATTAAAAAACCCTAATCAAACAAAAAAAGCTCACTCTGATCAGCACAATGTGCACAGTGAATTTTAGCCCTGCGCTGTTGAAAACACCCATTATTGCAACCCCCCCTGTTCTTTATCTGTAATCTGGCAGATGTCACAGCCTCTGGATTTGTGGAAATCTTCAGTTGTGGAATATGCAGTATTAGCCTCTGTAGGATTTACGGCCACATTTGTTCTCAAAGAGGAAAAAATGTTTAAGACCAGAAAATTTAAACTCCATATATTAATCTATTACTTATTTATGAATTTCCAAAAGGGGACTTATCCAAACTAGGACTGACTTCTGGTCTCTCTGAACCATAAAAATGTACCCGAGGGAAATATGAACAGTGTGAGGGGACAGGTATATGTGTGTGCGGCCAGATTTCGGTACCCAATACCCCCTTGGGGGCAGATTCCTCATCACAGATGAGAGGTTCTCCTGTGGCTGCCACAGTCACAGTACTTCCTAGTTCACATTAACGGTTAGCCCAAGGCACGGCATCTTCTTCCAAATATGGCAATTTCTGAAGGCTTTTTACACCACTGAGCAATCCTGTTGGCTTGTGGATTGATGCCGAAGTTTGGATGTCAATTTTCTCACAGTTTAAAATGAGACTATCAGAGCAGGTGGTTTGATTCAGGATCTTATACAGTGTATACTTAACTTTATATAGAAGATAAGTTGTTTTTTTATGATGCGTCAGTAACCTTTACAACGATAGCACTCTTTACGTGTGAATTTTTGTTTGGAAATGGAGTTTTTGCTCGACTGGAAGATGCAGAAATACAGGCTGTGTAGAGTTAGTGTGAAGCTTTACAAGCTTTTTCTGTAATTAGCTCGGTGATAACTGAGCAGCTAAAAATTGAAAATATGAAATGTTTTAATGCATATTCACAAGGGATACTGTTGATATCAGCCTGGTCATTAAAAAGCTGGTTCTATCAGTATCTAAAATCGCAGACCAACGCATTTGTTATCATTTATGAAGCCTCAGCAGCACTAAGTACTTCCTGTGGAGCCCCAGCGATTCCTGCAGAGAGTCTCTGTTCTGCTCCCTCACAGCAGCCGGTCCTTTTAGTTTGTCTGTAATAGAACTAGAGGAAAAATCATGTTCATCTCTAAATTTTACAACCAATGTATATAGCTGGTTGCATGGCTGTGCTTTGGGAAGAATGCCCTAGGGATTTCTAGCAGGCAGGTCCCTTGCAATTCGATTTTTCCTGTATTTACTGTATGTCTCCTGCACACTGTGGCTGTTTGTTCATTTGTGGTAGTCTGCCATGTTGTATGCCCTTCATCGTGTCTCTGCACTCAGAATGCAAGTGGTAGAAGGCTCATTGGGTTGTCTCCAAAATTGTTCGGGTTTAGTCAGATATGCTTGCAGAAAACCATTGATTTCCATACTTTTCAGTGTTAGCAGTGCAAACTAACCGACAGGAACTGAATATTTCATGTTCCGCTGCAAAACTACCTTTGTATTGCGTGTTTCACTGGGTCCATGTGATTCCATTTTATTCTTCTGGACTTATTCTCCTTTCCTCTTGTTATTTTTTATTTCTTATTTTAATCAACTGTGCTAGTATTGTATTCAGCCTTTTTTCTGCTTAAACATTCATAGGACAGAAACTGATTTGTAGACCTATAAAGTACCTAGAATGTGGCTGGTGAACAACCCAAAAAAGGCAAATACTTTCAGAAATCAGTACAGAGAGTGAGTATTAAAAACAATGACTGTCATTGTAGGATACACTTAAAATTCCACTTCTAATATATTTTCCTAGCCTGGATCCTTTTCTGCTTGCTCCCTCCCTGGAAAATATGTAACTTTGTAGTTACTTTTTCTCATTGCAATATTACTACTTAAAAACCAATCTTCTTGCATGTCCTCTAAGAACTGTGGCAGAGATCCTGGTAATATTTATGGAAGTTTTCAGGGTAATTGAGCTTTGATGGAGCATAGGCATAGAAATAAGCTGGACAACTGCCAGGAGCCATTTCTTAAGTGCAAAGAGGTATTTGCAGTTTGGGGAAGCAATACATGCAATGAACATAGTATAGCAAAAGCTGACAGGACAAATCCTGGCTGTAGGTCAACAGCATTATCTTCACGTGAGGTTAAAATTGGGATTTTGTATAAAGCAGTTCTAAATGACTTTTAAATAAATTAAAGAATGAAACATTGACTAGTTTATTTATTACTCCAGAATTTGAGCTTATTCTAGAGTCCTCTAGCTATAAATGTAGAGCTGTTCTTGGGCTCTTGCTTTACTGAGGTCTCTTACCTTAATATTTTTTTTTTTTTAATACTTCCCCCTCACCTTCCATCAAAGGAGGATTGATCTTCTGTTAAGGTACAAGCCTGGAACTGAAGGGAAAGAAGTGCTATTGCCATTTAACTACCTCTCAGGCATGTAACAATGAAGTTGGAAGCCCAAGTTATTATGCTGAAACCTGCTAGCCACATTTTTCATAGCTGGCTGTAACTTGTCGCTGCATTATTGCAGAAATGTGGTGTGAATGCACAAACTACACTGGGACAACAGCGTGACTACTGTGGGTGTGTTAGATGTGCACCATCTGTCTTTACATCAGTTAAGGACCAAGAGAAACCATGTCATTGCTGGGCATTTACTCCATGCAATTGGGAAGAGCCCTTGGCCACAATGACCGCAGCCTGAGCTAAGCCGCTGAGAACAGACCGCTGTTCAGATTTGGCAAAGGCATTTCCCATTTTCTTGGTTTCCTCCTTAGAAAGGTTACACAGATTTGGTGCAGGATCTTTCTTCACCTCAAGAGCATTGCTTTGCATGGCCTTAAACAGCTAGGAATCCCACAGGAAACAAAAAGGCAGGGGGAGGAGAGCTTATGAAATCCTGTAGGCATGTGGTTCCAGACAGTTTGAAACAACTGAAGATTTATTTTCAGGCTCGGCATTGGTGGCACAGCTGTGACTCAGCCTTGCCACTCTTTGGCAGGCAGGACCTGGCTTTCCAGGATGTGCAAGGACTTCAGGGCATTAAGGTGTTGTGGCTGTGTCCTCTGTAAGGGTTCAAAGGTAGCTCTTGATGGCCCAGATGAACAGAGGTGAGGCTAGAGTGTGTCATGTGTTGTGTGTGTCACATCTTGTGGTGCTTGTAGGATCAAGGCCCAACACAAATGCTACAGTGGTTTTCATTCATAGGGCATTCTCTACTGGCAAACTGTGGCTGGATTAAGGCCCCTTTGAGCCACTTAGGTGGTATAAAAGGGATGAATCTCAGAATGAGCACAGCTCTTAATAATATTGATTACTCTCACCAGGCATATTCTCCCCCCCTCCTGGCACACACACACACAAATCCAGCTCTTATGATTCTTAGATTGTAATAACTGATGGATAATCTTCTGTTTTGCTAATGCATTTTGATATCTAAATCTGGGTCAGGGGAAACTGTCAGGAACGTACTACTTGCCCTACCCAGAATTAGTAGAGCTGCTCATCACACAGTCACTTGGTAAATCTTACTCCTCTTTGCTTCATGCTTCTTTGCCCCTGTGGAGAAAGAGGACGTGTATGATAAAAACCACTGCAATTCTGGTAATTATCGGTTAAGTTTCATTCTGACACACAAGAATTCCAAGAACAGTTACTGCTCTTGATTACCAGCAAATGCCAGCTGGGGCATACAAAAAAACCCCACATTTATTCTGTAGTCCAAGATTTGCCTGTGATTCCAAACAAGCCTGCCATGTTTTTTTTCCTCTGTTGCATTGATTGTGCAAGAGGAGCTCTTTGTAAACATCTGCAAGCATCCTGCTTCAGAGCCCCCTTTGAGATAGCTCCTTGAAAGGCTGCAAAAACTTGACAAGGAGGCAGTAGGTGATTTAGTACCAGTATTCCCTCCTCTGCCAAGAAGTATGTTCTCAGAGGCTTTGGTGCTCCCTTTGTTTTTTCTGTCTGTATGTGTATGACCTCTCCTGAGGAAAGAAGGTATCTTCTTTTTGTTGCTGTTACTGGTTTATTCGACAGCCAGGACAGCCAAATTCCAATCCTATAGCTGTAGCTCTACGCAAATAAGTGCAAATAAGTAAGTTCATACAGTGTATATTCAAGAAGGAAGGATACAGCTCCCATAAAGCATTCCCAGTCTCTCTCAGACAAACTCAGAGACATTTTCTGCACAGCTGTTGTCAAATGTGGAAGGAGATAAGCACTCTACATGAACAAATCTAATGAAATTCTATTATTTCAATAGCCTAATGTTTTCTTCCAATTTTGTTGTATTGATATAACTTTGAAAGTCTGATGGGAATGTTTTAGTTAGGGCTGAAGAACATCTAGTTCAAAGCGAATCCAAATGGAATATACTTTATAATGTGTTTGCTGAATAATAACATAGAGCTTTTATGCCTTTTGTGTGTGAGTTGATAGGGAAAAAGGAAGATTTGCTGGTATCTCAGTAATTGCCACACATCTAGCAAGAAAGGACAAAAAATTCTAGGACTACTTGCTAAGGACACCTGGTTTCCTAATTTCCTTTAATGGTAGATACTCATTTGTACAATATGATGTTGCTTAGTCTTCTATTCACATAATTTCACTTTGCAGAAATTGTTCTAGGTTTACTTTGGGACTGCCTCTCTGCTTAGAGTTATGCAGCATTTTTCTATGCAACTTGCATAAGCATTAGGCAGATTTCAAAATCAGTGTGTGCCTTATGTAGATTCTCTCCCTATGCATGAATTTCACATATTCCAAAGAGTCAGGTGAGAAAAGCCCCCACTATGGTAGGA
Organism: Megaceryle maxima; assembly: GCA_024605025.1. Taxonomy (NCBI): domain Eukaryota; kingdom Metazoa; phylum Chordata; class Aves; order Coraciiformes; family Cerylidae; genus Megaceryle; species Megaceryle maxima. Next base: position 323,026 of record JANHGN010014232.1, read on the forward strand.
CAGAAAAATGTGATTGTGTAATCTGTTGCATGAGGCGTGTAGTGTGGCGTCCTGCACTGAGGACACAGAGCAGTTCATTTTGCATTAACTCATAGACCCTCATTTCACACAGAATCACCCAGAGTCATTAAGATTGGAAAAGACCTCCAAGATAATCAGTTCCAACCTTCTACCTAACATAATCGTGACCACTAAACCATGTCATGAAGTGCCATGTTTAAATGTTTTCTGAATGCCTCTGGGGATGGTGACTTCACCACCTCTCTGGGTAGCCTGTTCCAGTGCCTCGCCACTCTTTCAGTATAGAAATTTTTCCTAATGTCCAACCTAAACCTCCTCTGGCACAACTTAAGCCTAACCTCTTATTCTATTGCTAGGACTTCGGAGATGAGAATAACACCCACCTCACTACAACCTCCTTTCAGGTAGTTGTAGAGAGCAATAAAGTCTCCCCTCAGTCTTCTCCAGCCTAAATGATCCCAGTTCCCTCAGCTGCCCTCAAAAGACACGTTCTCCAGAGCCCTCATTTAGCATCACTGTGCAGTATCTGATGGTATAGCAATGATGTGGCTATTTGAGGACGTGCAGACAGTATTTGCATTCTAACAATAAGGAAGGAATCAACATCATTTCACTGAAAGGCAGAATTAGGAACAGAAACATCAAGTGTAAATTAAATGTTTAGAATCATTACTTACAAGCCATTTAGGGTTTCTTTTCATTGGCAGCCACCACTCGCCTGCTTTTATGCAGCAAGGACACTTCTTGTTCTGTTTCCTTCCACCTCCCAAGAGGTGCCTTCTGGGCGTTTTGATAAAATTTGGTTGGGATTCTGAGGTATAAGCTATTGCTTGCTGTGTGGGAAAATCACAATGTACGCTGTGGTAGCCAGAGGCAGAGGAGAGGATGAAAGGAGTCTGAAAGAACAGCTGATGCTGTCAGTTGTGGTACAGAGCAAAAGAGCTGGAGTGTTATGGTCCTCTGTCTTCTGCTGGGCTACCTGATCTGTCTAGTTTTTTCCTTTTTATCTCTCTGGGTTTTGTTTTGATGAATCGCCTCTCTCAATTTGGGGGAGGGGTTAACCAGGTTGTATAGCTTCATGTTATGACTTACTACAGATTTCCTTTATCTTCCTTTCTGTGCAGTTGTGTTGGGTGGTTGATGGTCTGTTGTTTTTTTTTTTTTCATCAAAGTATCTATGTTTAGTACTATGTTAGTACTTTCTGCAAATGTCTTCATTTGCTAGATGGTTATAGACACTAAACATAAAAGCCCACCAAAACAGACTAAGTAAATTCAGCATTCTGTTTGAATAAAGGTTTGCAGACTTCTTTTAAATGGGTATTTACTATATTCTAATTCTCTGGGAATGGTGAATGTTGAAACTACACATAAGCATTAGAAATTAATTAAACATTTTGGCAGAGATCATAAATGTACTGACTGCACAAGAAACAGGGTTGCAGAGCTTCTCTGGAAAGAGGTGTCTAGGAATTTATTCCACTGCTGTCCTGCCAGCTTGACCTCAGGAAAAAAATAGGCTCGTTAAAGGTGTCATTGGTTAAGAAAGGTCCAAGAACTCTGTGGACTAGAGTGCAATGGGTCAGGTGGTGCTTGGACTCAGAAATGAAGGAGAGAGGTGAAATCTTGTACTTGGAGGCCCTGCTATTGCTTAGGGACACAGGCTGAGCCCATTACTGCTGGAGACCTGTGCCCATAGGTCTTGACTTTAGGTCTACGTGTGTATTGTTGTCCTCTAAAGATAGTTGCCCTGTATCTGCTCAAGGAGCAGAAAGACCATTAAAAAGGATTCCTTATTCCCCATGTTGTGTGTTTGCAGGTGTGATACAGAAGCATGTGCTAAACTATTTGTTTATATGCACAAAGGAGTACGGTTCTGGGTCCCTGCTCTTTTCCCTAAGAGGCTGGCTGTTGTGTAACAAAATGGAGAAATGGGGTTCAGCTGTAACTAAATTTGGTGCACTCCTGAGAGTATATTTAAGGTATGGGATGGCTCTTATCTGGGAATTACTGCAAGCTGCCAGTCCAGCCTGTGCAGTTTTCATATTGGAAGTGCTGACCTGAATGCTTCTAATGAATGACACTAGCCTGTGGTGACAGATACCAGGCCCTACTGGGGCCCTATTCTCCACATTTTCCTGTGAATAATACTGATAGCTGTGGTGAAGAAAACAAGCTGAATTATCTTGCTGGTCAAACAGGTTTGCTATTTTGCTGTTATTTCCCCAATATTAGTAGTTCATGTGATCTCTTCTTGTCATCTCTTCATCGATTTTCTCCATCTATTGGGCCATGTAGAATACCAATTCTGTTGAAAAACAAGCAAACAAAAAGCTATGCTCATTAAAAAAATAAAATTAAACTACTTTTAGTTAGGCTCAGTTTTTAAAAGAGTACTTGTTGTCTGCTACTGTCTCCCTCCCTCCTGTTGAATTATCTCATATGATGATATGATAATAACTCTTTCCTCTACAGATAATAACTCTGTACCCATGAGAATTTGTTTTCATTTTGTTCTGAAATGAAAACAAGGAGCAGAGGAGCTGATTTGGATTATATTGATTAAAATTTATTTTTCTTCAATAAAGTCAAATAGAGTTTTCTCACGGTATTAATTCTATGACAATACTGAGGGCTTCATGTAGGAAGGCCACAAGAGAAAACACAGTACAAAAAGATACAACATAAAATCCAATGTGCTTAGACAAACTTCTCCATTCCACTAATTCCTAAATATATGGAGTCAATATCTTCTGACTGAGTTACTGCATTTCTAGAGAAGAAAGAACTGGCTAAATCCCTCAAAATCTTCTTGCATCTGTTGACAAGGAGGGAAGCCCCCATTTAGAGGGAGCAGCAGCTGTTGGTTTACAAAATTTAGTTCAAAATTCTAAAATTTACAAAGATTCCCTGAAATGTTTTGCACTGCTTGGATCTTATAACTGCATTTCTTTGTTCAAATTCGCAAACAAGGTGAACAGACAAGATAGAGGGAAAATTTAAATTGACCAGTTGTACAAGAATAAAAATCTTGGGATATCGAGGATATTGAATGAAGTCTTAAGTACTATTTCATTTCACTTTCTTCTATTAACGTTTTATGACCTACTTTGACATTACTGAATGTAGAGAAGGTGCATGGGTATTTTAGAGTGAGTGCTACAATATGAGTTATAAATTCTTCTCTTTGCAAATGTCATCGAGTCAGGACTTTCTCACAGGGAGACCCTAATATTACATGGGGAGGAACATGAAATAAGTATGCAGAATAAAAATAAGCTGTGTTGTCTCAGACACTAAAATATGGGTCCTCCTACCACCATGTATAGTGTAACATGGAGGGAAGTGATTAGAAATTGCTTGCAATTGCTAACACAGCACAAGTCCATGAGTAAAACATTGGGTGGGATCTTTCTGTCTGTCCTTTTCCAAGCCTTAAATTTAAATCTTTCTTTTTTTCCCCCCTCCCCTTCTTAAGCCATTGAAATAGAAGAAGTTGAGAAAACATTCATTTAATGTCTGCTGGCTGGTACCCGAGGAGCTTCCTGAGCTGTACCACAATTTTTATCCTCTGATTTTACCCAGACTTTTTAGCACAATTCCACGTGAATTTGAACTGCGCTATCACACCAGTCAGCTGAAATGTTCTTATCAGCTCTTGCTTGGTGCCTGGTTTTGCTCTGCAAATAAAGTCTGTGATGTGCTGTACTTCAGTTTTGAACTAGTTCCACTATGACTTCTTAGGATGCAGTTATGCCATGGGGTGCCTAAGTGAACTTTCCTTTAAGCTGAACTTTTAAGTCACCATCTTCTAACCTGGAGTTTTTAGCCTATCACCCATGAGGAAAAATACCTTTGACAAAATGATTTCATAAGATCTGGTATATGTTAAACATGCAAAAATCCACCTTTGACTTTTAAGAAAAGAGTAGGAAAAAAAAAAATAAAAAATCTGTATTTCAGAGATAGCCCCAGAGTCTTAGATT